>JACSYO010001471.1:0-37500 GCA_016806645.1 Ophiodon elongatus
TATATATATATATGTGTATATATGTGTATATATATATATGTATGTGTGTGTATATATATATATATATATATATATATATGTATATATGTATATATGTATATATGTATATGTATATATATATATATATATATATGTATATATGTATATATGTATGTATGTATATATGTATATGTATATATATATATATATGTATGTGTATATGTACCAATTTTATTTTGATTAGTATTATTATTAAGTAGGTTTTATCTTTCATCTTGTGTTTTGCATTTTATGTATTTTAATTGATCTTATTTAGATTTTTCTCATTTCATACAGTGTGTTTTATTTACCATCTTATTCCCCTGTTATGTTCGTGCTACGTGTATTTCCACTTATTGTGAAGTATTAAAGGTGCTGTAAAAATAAAGTTAATTATTATCATTTTTATGTGAAACCGATACAAAGTATTGGTCATAATATAAAGAAGCATGACTCTACTCCATGGTGTGCTGCCCCCCCCCCCCCTGTGAGCAGAAGGGGTGTGGCTACCACCTGGACCTGTTCTGGGTGGGGGTGCTGATGGCCGTGTGCTCCTTCATGGGGCTGCCCTGGTACGTAGCGGCCACCGTCATCTCCATCGCCCACATCGACTCTCTGAAGATGGAGAGCGAGTCCAGCGCCCCCGGAGAGCAGCCGCAGTTCCTCGGGGTCCGGTAAGAGTGTGTGTGTGTGTGTGTGTGTGTGTGTGTGTGTGTGTGTGTGTGTGTGTGTGTGTGTGTGACACTGTGTCTCTCTCCAGGGAACAGAGGCTGACGGGCATCCTGGTGTTTGTTATGACTGGTCTCTCCATCTTCTTGGCTCCAGTCCTGCAGGTCAGTGAATGAATATGAATGAACATTAATGAACAGTTATTACGTATGTTTCTTGTCTTAATTCCGTATTTTCTCTCTCTCTCTCTCTCTCTCTCTCTCTCTCTCTCTCTCTCTCTCTCTCTCTCTCTCTCTCTCTGTCTGTACTTCAGTACATCCCGATGCCCGTGCTGTACGGTGTGTTCCTCTACATGGGCGTAGCCTCTCTGAGTGGCATCCAGGTAGATATTAATGCTCATGTTTTCTTATGTTCTCCATGAGGACTCCTGACTCCTGTCTCCTGACTCCTGACTCCTGACTCCTTGTCTTCCAGTTCTGGGAGCGCATCAAGCTGTACCTCATGCCGCCCAAACACCAGCCCGACTTCTCCTTCCTGCGCCACGTCCCCCTGAGGCGGGTCCACCTCTTCACCCTGGTCCAGATCATCTGCCTCGCCGTCCTCTGGATCCTCAAGTCCACCTTCCTGGCCATCATCTTCCCCGTGATGGTGAGTGTGTTGCCCCCGTGTCTCGGTCCTTCATGTTGTGGTATCAACCATTAAACTGTTAAATGATCTTATTAAAGCTTAATTACCTGAAATCTGAGACCATGATTATCAGCAGCAGTGTGTGAAACATGTTACTCTCAGGTGTGATGTCATTACTGAGGTGTGATGTCATTACTCTCAGGTGTGATGTCATTACTCTCAGGTGTGATGTCATTACTGAGGTGTGATGTCATTACTGAGGTGTGATGTCATTACTCTCAGGTGTGATGTCATTACTGAGGTGTGATGTCATTACTGAGGTGTGATGTCATTACTCAGGTGTGATGTCATTACTCAGGTGTGATGTCATTACTGAGGTGTGATGTCATTACTCTCAGGTGTGATGTCATTACTGAGGTGTGATGTCATTACTCTCAGGTGTGATGTCATTACTGAGGTGTGATGTCATTACTCAGGTGTGATGTCATTACTCTCAGGTGTGATGTCATTACTCTCAGGTGTGATGTCATTACTGAGGTGTGATGTCATTACTCTGGTGATGTTTACTTAGTGTGATGTCATTACTGGTGTGATGTCATTACTGTAGGTGATGTATTACTGAGGTGTGATGTCATTACTCAGGTGTGATGTCATTACTGAGGTGTGATGTCATTACCCTCAGGTGTGATGTCATTACTGAGGTGTGATGTCATTACTCAGGTGTGATGTCATTACTGAGGTGTGATGTCATTACCAGTGTGATGTATTACTCAGCTGTGATGTCATTACTCTCAGGTGTGATGTCATTACTTTAGGTATGAATGTTAATATTTGTTAATGTTTAGTGATAATGTTTATAATAATGTATTAGTGATAATGTTAATAATAATGTATTAGTGATAATGTTAATAATAATATATTAGTGATAATGTTAATAATAATGTATTAGTGATAATGTTAATAATAATGTATTAGTGATAATGTTAATAATAATGTATTAGTGATAATGTTTATAATAATGTATTAGTGATAATGTTAATAATAATGTATTAGTGATAATTAGTTCTTATGTTGACATTTGGACATTTCTCTCTATTTTCACTATTTGTACAAACCAATCAATCAATGATGAAAATAATCAGCAGATGAATCCATAATGAAATAATCATTAGTTATTAGTTCAAAATGAGTTTACAACAGTAAAATCCTGCATTTCCATGAATGCATAAGTAATACTAATGTGTACTAGTAGCCGTGCTGCTCCCTGTAGTACTTGTACAGAGTACTTGTACTGCGTAGTACCTGAACACCTCCTCTGGTACCTGAACACCTCCTCCTGTACCTGACTCCTCCTCTGGTACCTGAACACCTCCTCCTGTACCTGACTCCTCCTCTGGTACCTGAACACCTCCTCCTGTACCTGACTCCTCCTCTGTTACCTGAACACCTCCTCCTGTACCTGACTCCTCCTCTGTTACCTGAACACCTCCTCCTGTACCTGACTCCTCCTCTGGTACCTGAACACCTCCTCCTGTACCTGACTCCTCCTCTGGTACCTGAACACCTCCTCCTGTACCTGACTCCTCCTCTGGTACCTGAACACCTCCTCCTGTACCTGACTCCTCCTCTGTTACCTGAACACCTCCTCCTGTACCTGACTCCTCCTCTGGTACCTGAACACCTCCTCCTGTACCTGACTCCTCCTCTGGTACCTGAACACCTCCTCCTGTACCTGACTCCTCCTCTGGTACCTGAACACCTCCTCCTGTACCTGACTCCTCCTCTGTTACCTGAACACTGACTCCTCCTCTGGTACCTGAACACCTCCTCCTGTACCTGACTCCTCCTCTGGTACCTGAACACCTCCTCCTGTACCTGACTCCTCCTCTGGTACCTGAACACCTCCTCCTGTACCTGACTCCTCCTCTGGTACCTGAACACCTCCTCCTGTACCTGACTCCTCCTCTGTTACCGGAACACCTCCTCCTGTAACTGACTCCTCCTCTGTTACCTGAACACCTCCTCCTGTACCTGACTCCTCCTCTGGTACCTGAACACCTCCTCCTGTACCTGACTCCTCCTCTGAGCAGATCCTGGGTCTGCTGGTCGTGAGGAAGCTGTTGGACCTGATGTTCTCGCAGCACGACCTGGCCTGGCTGGACGACATCCTGCCGGAGAAAGACAAGAAGAAGAAGGAGGACGACAAGACCAGGAAGAAGGAGAAGAAGAAGGCGGAGCCGGAGAGCGACGAGGAGGTGAGGGGAACGTATTTAAAGTGTATTTCGATGTGTGTCTCCATCCTGTGTGACTAACGGTGTGTTTCTCCTCTCTGTCCCACAGTGCTGCTGAGGCACTAACATGTCCTCCTCTCTGTGTCCACCCGTCCTCTCACCGTCTGTCTCACTCCCACGTTGTCCACCAGCTGATTGAGGGATCAGGCTGCTGCTTCTCTGTGTTTATGTCAACAAATCCCATGAAAAGATGAAAAATCAACTATGTTTTAAGGTGAAATGAATCCGTGTGTGCTCTGGAAGTCCTGAAGTTTAAATCTTTGAAAGAAAACCAGATGGGTCACGAACATAAAACTACAGAAACAGATGTGAGAACACGCGTCCTCCCTCCTGAGTTTTAAATCTCCTCATATGTTATTTCTAGACTTAAAGTTATTGCCATTATTTTTTGGGACACAAAGCATCTGTGAATCTTCTCGGCCTCCTCTTTTTAACATTTCACTTTTATTTTGAGTTTTTGTGTTTTGTGTTTTTGTTTGTTTTTAACCCCTCTGTCAATATTCTTTAAATATTTTGTCCTTTTTTGCTCTTTTGTTTGTAAAACACAAAAATGTTATTTGCATTGAACTTATCTGTAAACTTGAAAACCAATAAACAGAATTAAAATTAAAAAAAGAGGGATCACAAATATATATTGTCATTTTTACAAATAATCCTCAAAACTTTCCTAAAAACAGCTGGTCGCTGTAACTTTTACCCAACAGAGGAAATAGTGCATAATAAACTACATAATACATAATAAACTACATAATACATAATAAATACATAATGCATAATAAATACATAATGCATAATAAACTAGATAATGCATAATAAATACAGTGTGTGTGTGTAATGTGGTGATGAAGGAACATGTTGGATATGTTTTAATGGACCTCTACGGCTCAGAAGCTGTTTGATGATTACAAAAATAAAGGATAATGGAGTATTACTCTTTAAAACCAGTTTGTCCTGCACGACGACCTCTTCGTCTTCTTGTCCCTCAAACCAACAGCTCCCCATGGAGGCCCCAGAGCCCTTCCCCGTCCATGCTAACCCTCCAGCGAGGGTCCCCATGGAGGCCCCAGAGCCCCTCCCCGTCCATGCTAACCCTCCAGCGAGGGTCCCCATGGAGGCCCAGAGCCCCTCCCCGTCCATGCTAACCCTCCAGCGAGGGTCCCCATGGAGGCCCCAGAGCCGTCCATGCTAACCCTCCGGAGGGTCCCCATGGAGGCCCCAGAGCCCCTCCCCGTCCATGCTAACCCTCCAGCGAGGGTCCCCATGGAGGCCCCAGAGCCCCTCCCCGTCCATGCTAACCCTCCAGTGAGGGTCCCCATGGAGGCCCCAGAGCCCCTCCCCGTCCATGCTAACTCGGCCCTCGGACATTTCGCCTACACTTACATTGAGACATAATGATAAAAATGTCAAATTTCACCCTCCCCTAACGGGCACAAGGAGCACCGCTAAAAATCGGGAGACCGCGGGGAATAATATCACTTTTGCCCGACTGGTACGCGGGGAAGAAGCGCTCCGATCAGACCGGCGGTCGCCGAGTTATGATTTTTCAAACCTTTTGAAGAGTTGTCCCAATTGGCAGTTTACCAACATTGGCCACTAGGTGGAAAAGAGCCTGCGACTGGGATTGTTTTGGGACAAACGGGAACATTTGTGTCATTTGGGGGGGGCAATTGGAATATATTAACATTTATACAAATGTAGTCGAAATTACATTTTCATCTTATTATAATGAAACTGACATTTGACCTAGAAAACAATGGTCTAGGAAGCTGAGATTTGGACAGTAATGTTCTCTAGACCTCCGGATTCACTGGTGTGAAAAAGAAAAGGATTTGACCGAATTCTCAGGCAGAAACAAAGCATTAATTTAGCTAAATATTGAAACTCATCTGATTTGGTTGAAACCTGGCACAAAAAAGAGGGCTCTTCACAGGCATACCCCCTCATAAGTTGCAGTCTCCTAGCTAAGAGCATTCTGCAGATATTGTCTTGGGACTAATGGGATAGTTGGTGTCATTTGGGTTAGGACAATTGGCCTACATGACCAGCCCGTACAAATATAGTCCATTTGTCAGTTTTTCGAGTTATAAGGAAACTGACACTTGACCTTGAATATCTCTAGAAAACAATGGGCTATAAGGCTGAGATTTGTACAGTAATTTCCTCATGACGTATGAATTAACTGGTGTGAATCTCAGCTTCTTAACCCATTGTGTACTGGAGATTTTCTAGGTCAAGGGTTGTTGAGATTTATCTTGGTGAAATGTCAGTTTCCTTACAACTCAAAAAGTGTCATGTTGTGTACATTTGTATGGGCTGGTCTTGTAGTCCTAACCCAAATGACACAAATGATCCTATTTGTCCCAATACTTATGTTAGGGCATTTGGCCTTGAAATCTCTAGAAGACAATGGACTAGGAGGCTGAATTATTACAGTAATTTTGTCTTCACCTAAAGATTAACTGGTGTGAATTGCAAAGGGAAATTACATATACTTTCTTCAAAATGAATTATGACAATTTGCATGTATTTGGCCTTTAAATAACTAGAAAACATTGGGATAGGAGGCTGACATTTTTACAGTAATTACCTCTTGACCTAAGAATTAACTGTTGTGAAAATGAAAAGGATTGGACCAACTTAAATCCTTTGAATTGGAAACGTGTCCACGGTCGAACATATGTCAATTTTAAAACAAGTGTCTCTTTTGTGCTTCATTTGGCCACTTTGTGACCATTTGGGGTCGTCCCAACGCATCCGGTACCACAATTGACCTGTCCACGGTCGAACGTGGCATCGTACGTTGATAACTGACCAATTTCCATATTTCCCCATTGACAGTTTTCCCAAAAGGCAGAACTTCTCTGATTTGGCAGTCGGTGTAGAAAACGACACAATATCGCCCCCTTGGGGATTTCCCACTTCAGTACACTTAGTCCCCCAATTGGCACATGTAGCCCCAAAATGCCCAATGCAATGTAATCTAAACGGCCTCCGGGACATTTGGCAGACATTCCCTTACTTCCAGTGAAGGTCCCCATGGAGGCCCCAGAGCCCCTCCCCACCCACGGTAACCATCCAGTGAAGGTCCCCATGGAGGCCCCAGAGCCCCTCCCCGCCCACGGTAACCATCCAGTGAAGGTCCCCATGGAGGCCCCAGAGCCCCTCCCCGCCCACGGTAACCATCCAGTGAAGGTCCCCATGGAGGCCCCAGAGCCCCTCCCCGCCCACGGTAACCATCCAGTGAAGGTCCCCACGGAGGCCCCTCCCCCTCCACGCTAGCCCCTCCCCCCCCCCCAAACCAGACCTCTGATTGTGAGTACTCCGACCCGCTCCTCCGTCTCTCGTTGTGTCACTTTGGTTCGTTGTTTAAATGTTTGATATCGTTTATTAAATGTGAGTGATGACGTGCTGGTGGAACTTTTGGTTTACTTTTACGCTCACAATAATATCATTTATTTAACTTTTTTACGAAATGTTCGTGGAAGTCATCGTATAGTTTGTTGAAAATGACATGAAAAAGAGTCGTAGTAGAAGATGTCAAAAAAGATTCATAGACGAAAAAAGTTATAAAATAGTATGTCGAAAAAGTCATCGTGTAGCATTTTGAAAGAAGTCATAAAAAAGTAATCGTATAGCATGTAAAAAATGACATGACAAAAAGTCATAGGATAACATGTCAAACTTTTTTATGGGAAAGTTCTAGTTTAGAATATCAAAAGAAAGATCATAAAAAAAAATGTCATGCTATAGCATATCGAAGAAAGTCATATTATGATATGTCGAAAGATGTCATGAAAGAAATCAGAGTAAAGCATGCTGAAAAATGTCAATAAAATGTAAAAAAAAGTCACAGTATATAAAAAAGTTGTAAAATTTCAATAAAAAAAGTCATAATATAAATTGTGGTAAATGTAACAAAAAAATTACAAATAAAAGAAATCACAGTAAAGCATGTTGAAAAAGGTAATAAAAAAAGTCATAGTATAACATTTTGAAAGAAGTCATAAAAAGCCATAGGATAACATGTTAAAAAAATGTCATAGTATAGCGTGTCAAATATTATTTTTTGAAAGTCATAGTATAGAATGTCAAAAAAATGTCGAAAGAAAGAAAATGTCACGATGAAAAATGTCAAAAAAGTATGGTATGTCAGAAAAGTCTGATAGAATACTTATATTCTATAATATATTATATATATTATATAAGAAGTCGTTATAAAGGTACATTACAGCATGTTGGAAACAGATCATGAAAACACGAGTTATAGTATATAAAAAAAGTCAATGTATGTCGAAATCTTTCCTTAAAAAAAGTAATGTATGTAAACAAAATGTAACATAAAAAGTCAAAGTACAGAATGTAGAAAACAAAGTAGAACTAAATAAATCCCAGTGTAGCATGTTGAGAAGGTAAAGTCTGTATAGCGAGTAGAACAAAGTCCCCATGTGTCTGTATGTCAGTGTAACGGCAGAAAAGTGGATTATTGGCTCAAAGAAACCTGTAAAGATTAACATGTTTCATGTTTTACACTTAAACCTCTTCTTTCTTTGTTTATGTTCATCTTCATCATCTTTGTGTATTTGTATATATATATATATATGTGTGTTTATATATATATATGTGTGTATATATATATATGTGTGTGTATGTATATATATATATATATATATATGTGTATATACATATGTGTGTGTATATATATGTGTGTTTTCTTACAGGAGATGAACCCGTACTCTACAGTCACGTCCGATCAAAATGAATTAGACCGCAGGTACTGAAGCTGCACCTCAGGGAACACACACACACACACACACACTCACACACGCACACGCACACACACACACAGACACACACACACACACACACACACACACACACACACACACGATTGTTTTATTACGGGCTTTGTAGAGTTAACATCATGCTAAAAGCTACTGTGTACCAGGAAGTTGTAGTTTTTAAAGCTTTCCTCCCTCACCAGCTTTAAACCGTGGAACTACGGCTCCCACAATGCATTGGGAGCCGTAAACAGGACTTATAATGTTTCCATGCCAGACTTCAGAGCAGCTTCTCTCCTCATAATTCATCTTCCACATATATTTCTTTCCAACCTGAAGCCTGTTTTTCTTCAGACTATATTTGTTTACATTTTTGCAAATTGGCCCCATTAAACTTCTGCCAGATTTCTGATGAGTACTTCCTGTCTGCGTCGTCCTGGACTACAGACGCCTCTGACTGGAGTTAAAACTACTTAAACATGAGGCTTCTCAGGCGGGTTGGGGGCCGCTGCTCTAAAGCTCTTCGATCTATTCAGTGCTTTTTCTTTATCACTATTAATTTATTATTAATTTGATGAACCTCAACAATTATTTTCATTATCGTTCAGTCTCACGATTCATTTCTCCTGTATTTAATTATGATACGTCAGTAAAACACGAGTTTAACGTCAAAATAGTTGCAGAATATTTTTTAGACTAATATTTATATTCAGATTGGATTCATCCTGAACAAAACAGACGTGATCAATTAATATCAATTAATCTGAAAGGTGAGATCTGCTTCTAAGTAAAAAATATTAAAAAAGGACATCAGATGTCCCATCAGCCCCTCTGCTCTCTCACTTCCTGAGAAGCTCTGAAGGCTTTACCTCTGCTTGATGAACAGCGCCCCCTACTGTCGCTCAGACATAAAATAAACCGGTATTTTATTTATTTTATTATCATTTATTGAGAAAATAAGTTCAAACAATCAAGGCCTCTTTACCAACCTCAAGTTACAGAGATGCAAAGAATAAAAAATTATTAAAATACAAGCCATCAAGCCAGAGAGAACCTCTGGTCGTCTCGTCTTAAATAAAACGTATTAATTCATTGTTTTGCGCCTTCAACTCATTTCTCTCATTGTTTGAAACAGAAAGTGTCTTTATTAAACTTCGTGTGAGTTAAAGTGTGACCTGCTGGTTCCACAGCATCACCCTGCACCTGAAGATCTGCTGCCCCGACTCCCCCGCCTCCCCCGCCTCCCACGCCCCCTCACAGACCTCCAGCCCCGCCCCCGGGGACGCCCCCTCTCACCTGCAGCTCCCCCCGCCCCGCCCCCCCGGGCCCCGCCCCCCCTGGCCCCGCCCCCCCACGTCCCAGGTCAGCATCCAGGTGGACTCGGACCTCGAGGAGTCGGGCTTCTACTCCGGACGACGGCGACTTCACGCCCCTCAGGAGCGGAGGCCGCCAGCGGGAACGAGCGGAGACTTCAGTCAGAGACGCCGCGCACACTTTGGAGACTCCTGTTCAGAGACCATCCTGTAGAGGGAGATACACACACACACATATATACACACACACACACACACACACACACACACACACACACACACACATACGTATATATATATATATATATATATATATACATATACAACACACACACACACACACACACACATATATACACACACACACACACACACACACACACACACACACACACACACATATATATATATACACATACACACACACACACACACACATACACACACGCACACAAGTACGTATATATACACGCACACACACACATATATATACATATATACAGTACAAATATATATACACACGTATATAATTTCTTTTTACAATCAACACTTGAAATGATGAAGGCACTTGTAAATCACACAGACACACACACACACACACACACACGCACACACACACGCACAAAAGAGGCGGAGCTAATTAGCATACAGGAAGTGCTTTTACACACCTAATTAACTAACTGGATCTTTGTCAGATGCTTCCTGAGAATAGCTGCAAAGAAACAAACAAAAGTGATTAATTATTAATGCATGAAACATTATTCCTGCAGCCTGCGTGAGACGAGTTATTCTTCAGGATTTATTCATCGTTGCTTTTTGTTCCTTCTTTCTCGTGCATTTAAAGATTAACAGGATTCACATGATGGTTTATGTGCATTGTGGATGTAAAACCCTGAAAATGTAATAAAAGCATTTAAATCCGTGTATGTTTGTGTATTTACTCGTGTACTGTACCTCAGGAATAGTTTCAGGTACTTTATACTTCTACTTCATCTCAGAGAGAAATATTTTTAATTCACAACATTTATTTAAAAGTGATAGTAATAGTAATAATATTGAGGTTTGTTTTCTCACTATTTCTTCCAAAATAATCAATTTATGGTGAGAATAACAGTAAAGTCCTGTTTTTACATAAATGCATGAGTAAAGATATTCTAATGATAAAGATCTTGTGAAAAAAAAGGCATAAAACGTAAAGAGGGTGATGGCTAAGCTCTCATCCCTGATGGACAACACCTCCCACGACCCTGATCCTCAGCGCCACGAGGACTAACGGCTTCCTCCCGTGAAACGAGGGAAACAGAAGCTGATTAACTTTGAACCATTCAACCTGCTGACAAAAGGTCACAGGTTCTTTCCTCTCTGACTCCAGAAGCTTCTGGTCCGATCCAGAGGACTGAAGAGACACCTTTTAATCTGAAGGATCAGAACTGTTCACCTGAAGAGCCGCTCATCGTCATCATCATCACCATCATCATCACCATCATCATCATCGTCACCATCATCATCATCACCATCATCATCATCATCATCATCATCGTCACCATCATCATCATCACCACCATCATCATCATCATCACCATCATCATCACTATCATCATCATCACCATCATCACCACCATCATCATCATCACCATCATCATCATCATCATCATCATCATCATCATCATCATCATCATCATCATCATCGTCACCATCATCATCATCACCACCATCATCATCATCATCACCATCATCATCATCATCGTCACCATCATCATCATCACCACCATCATCATCATCATCATCACCATCATCATCATCATCGTCACCATCATCATCATCATCATCATCATCATCATCATCACCACCACCATCATCATCATCATCACCACCATCATCGTCATCGTCGTCGTCATCATCATCATCAGGAGGAAGGTGTACCATCATTCCCATGTTTAATACTAGTTCAGTTTCATGCAATGAATTAGAATAAAATAAATTTTTTCACAACATTCAAACATTCATATGAAACGTCTTGAATCTTGGATGCAAATTAAAAGCCAAATTAAATGTGCAATATGTCCAGATAAAATATATAAAAGAACTACGACGTCAAAGAATTCACCAGACCGCCTCGGTATTTAGAAAGTCTTTTGTAGTTTTTTATTCAAGTTTTACCATTTATTTAGGGAAACTGTTAACATCTGTCTTCTCATAATGAAAATGTACATTTATCAATCTGCATAAAACATCACATATACAGTACATCAAAATAAATACGTCATCTGGTGGATTGAGCTCCGTTCACTACAGCTACGCTATTCACATCGCAAACCTCCGCGCAGGCGACCCTTTGAGTCCCGAGTCGACCTTTGACCTTTGACCTTTGACCTGGAGGCCCTGAGGCTATGACCGTCATCCATCTAACTACATGGGGAGAAGACACCGTAAAGTCATTAAACACCACGTGACCACAGAAACAGCCGGAGCTACACGGAGGGAGGTCAGGGACCGGACACCGGCGAGGAAACGGGACATGGTTCACTTCGTGTTCGTGGCGGGAGGCAGGGGGAGGGGCCGTGGACGTAAACAACAACAAGAAGGTCCACCAGACGATTCATCCCCGAGACTCCTGGAGCTGTGATCCTGAAGACGTCTGTCCGGTTGTCATGGTGATGATGTATTAACCCTCTGAAACGCACGATCATCAGCCAGAAGCTGAGGCTCATCTTTACCACGCTCCTTGAACGCATCGCGTGTGACGAACGCTTCCGTTAGAAAAAGCATCCAAAAAGAAGCTTAAAATTATATTTCATCAAAAACATTTTATTCTTCACGTCGCATTTAAAATCTCTCCACAAATAAACCGTTTACTTTAACCAGATTCTGTAAAAACATTAAATTCTGAGCTCCTCAGTGAAACTATGACGTCATGATTTATTCATCTGAGACCAACAGTCATGTGACAACAAATCAGAGAAACTGACTGAACTAAAATAGTTGAGGATTCATTATAACTCTTGTGGACACAATGTTTCATATTTAGATTCCATTGTTTTCCAATTTTTGTCAAAGAAATTGTCAAAGAAATTATCAAAGAAATTCCACTATTTTCCTTTTAAATGATTTCAGTCATAATAACTGAGTTATTCTGCAGTAAAGTCGTCTTTAGTCCTCTCCACTTCCAGTCCTCGTGGTTCTGTTTCCATGGAGACGCACGACTTCCATGTTGCATTAAGAACGAGGCCACAGAGACAAACGTGACCAAGCAAAATAAATAAATCCCCAAAAGTGCTTTTGGTTCAGAGGGTGAATATATCTCCCACCTCATAGTCCTCATTATGAAAGAGACACCTCCGACTATTACTCTGTGTATTATTGTTTCTATGAAACATGGAGGGTTTAGTATTCGTGTAACATTCCCAGAGCCGAGAAAAGCCTTTTTAAAGTGTGAGTGACGCCGTGGGCGGGAGCAGATCTGGAAGCTGGAGTATTATTTTCTGGCTCATCAGCTCAGAGAGCAATTTTTATTCAAGTGAGTGGGCGAAGAGAAGGTAATGCTTCACGTTATTCTCTCTCCTGACCACCAGGGGGCGACTCCTCTGGTTGAAGAGAAGTCAAAGCTTCACCCTGTAGCCCCGCCCTAAAGCATCCCCTCTTTATGGTCTGTTTGACTCTAAATGGACCATAATTTACTAAATGAACATCATGCTGTATTGAAGAAGACTTGAAACTAGAGATTGAGACATAAACTCATGTTTACAATGTTTACTGAGGGAATAAATCAAGAGAAGTAGAGTCATTTTCTATAGACTTCTATACAACCAGAGGAGTCGCCCCCTGGTGGTCAGGAGAGAGATGCAGCTTTAACACATGAAGCTTTGACTTCTATACAACCAGAGGAGTCGCCCCCTGGTGGTCAGGAGAGAGAATGCAGCTTTAACATGAAGCTTTGACTTCTATACAACCAGAGGAGTCGCCCCCTGGTGGTCAGGAGAGAGAATGCTGGTTTAGCTGACAGCTAACGCACAAGTTTCTGTTTTGGTGAATAAACAAAAAAGTTTGGCATGACTTTCCGTCTAAATACAGTTTAATACTAAACTCTCTTTGACCATGAAGAGAATAAAAAGTGGGGTTTGACTTCGTGAACATGTTGAGGATTACAACTTTAACTCTGTTTCTGTTCTTTACGTCTCATATTTGACAAAAATACTAGAAAAGTGCTTCAGTCCTCGTCCTGTCCCCTGTCCCCTTCTCCTTCCCTTTTGTCCCCCACTTAACTCCTTCTCCTCCCCCACTTAACTCCTTCTCCTCCCCAGCATCTCTTTCCTCACCGTGTGTCGATGGTATTCGAGCCCCCTTACCCCCCCCCCCCCATACTGACTGTCTACCTCCTGTTTCTGTTTCCCATCAAGCTTTCCACGTCTCAAAAAAATATGAATAAAAAGGGAGGAGGAGGACGAGGAGAGGATCGATGGGCTCGCGTCTCATTGGCAGAAGGGGCCGGACATCATCTATTTGTATTTACACCGCCTCCCCAGAGGGGGCGGAGGGAGGAGGGAGGAAGGGAGGAAGGGAGGAGGGAGGAAGGGAGGAGAGAGGAGGGAGGAGGGAGGAGGAGTTAGGACGGCGTCGGTTTCGGAAACATCCTCTCTCATATCGATACTTCGTATTCTCGAGTGTCCTGCAAACAAAGAGAGGACGGCCGAATTTTTTTCAAGCAATAATATCAAATATTGACACATTTTAACAGACATTTGTTTTCTGAAAGATTTTCCAAAAGATTATTATGTAAAATAATAATAAATAAAACAATATTGTGAAGTCTGAAGAAGAGCTTCGCTAAAGTTAATTCCAGATGAGGAGAAGATGAGGAGGAGAAGAGGAGAAGAGGAGGAGAAGATGAGGAGCAGATGAGGAGAAGATGAGGAGGAGATGAGGAGAGGACGAGGAGGAGAAGAGGAGAAGAAGATGAGTAGAAGATGAGGAGAAGATGAGGAGCAGATGAGGAGAAGATGAGGAGGAGATGAGGAGAAGAGGAGAAGACGAGGAGGAGAAGAGGAGAAGAGGAGAAGAAGATGAGGAGAAGATGAGGAGGAGATGAGGAGAAGAGGAGAAGAGGAGGAGAAGATGAGGAGAAGATGAGGAGGAGAAGAGGAGGAGATGAGGAGGCGATGAGGAGAAGATGAGGAGAAGATGAGGAGAAGAGGAGGAGAAGATGAGGAGAAGATGAGGAGGAGAAGAGGAGAAGAGGAGGAGAAGAGGAGAAGAGGAAAAGAGGAGGAGAAGATGAGGAGAAGATGAGGAGGAGAAGAGGAGAAGAGGAGGAGAAGAGGAGGAGAAGATGAGGAGAAGATGAGGAGGAGAAGATGAGGAGAAGATGAGGAGGAGAAGAGGAGGAGAAGATGAGGAGAAGATGAGGAGAAGATGAGGAGAAGAGGAGGAGAAGATGAATGATCTCTGGGGGTACGAGGAGCGTCTGAAAGATGGAGGCTCACCCCCCCGGTCTCGTAGAGCGGGTTGTCAAACTCCGTCTCCACGGTGATCTGTCGGTACGGGTGAGGGTAGATCAGAGGAAGCCTCAGGTTGGAGTGATACCGACACCTGAAGCACATGAGGACAGGTCAAAGGTCAGGAGGGTTTCATACATGCCTGCATATATATATATATATATATATATATATATATATATATATATATAAACATATATAATATTAATATAAATATATATATATATAAATACATAGAAAATATATATTTATAAATATATATATAATATTAATATATATATGTATATATATAAAATAATACATATAATATACTGTATATATATAAATAAAAATAAAAAAATATAAAGAAATATATATAAATATTTAGAGATTAAGATTAAGATATTGCTTCCAGGATCTCTCCCATTCAGTGATATAAAAATAAACCTTAAATAAAAAAAAATAATAATAATAAAAACAACATATATATATATATATATACATATACATATGTGTATATATATATATATATATATATATATATTAGAGATTAATTATGATCTGTTTAACTTCCTAACAGCTCTCAGCTCATTATTAGACTCCATTAACACCAAGAATGAAGATAAAATAATATATTTTATTTATTTATCATTTCAATTGTGTGTTTTTATGAAGAAAAAAACCCTTTAAATTAGTACAACAAAGTAAAAGTACAACATGTAGTATTTCTGATGGTGTCCTGCGTGGGGCGGTCTCACCGTGTCACGTAGACGTACGCCCCCCCGAGCAGCGCGGACAGCAGCAGCACCAGGAGGAAGACGGCCAGCGCGATGTTGCCCCCGTCCAGGGCGGAGCCTGCAGGCGCCTCGGCCACTGAGGGGCGGGGACATAAAACACAAGGTCAACCGGAGGCAACGCCAGGGAACCAAAAACACCTCCAGGAGGCCGGTCGGGGGTGGGGAAGCAAACGCAGGCGGGTGCTCCAGGTGAACAGGTGAACAGGTGAACAGGTGAACACCGACAGGTGGAAGGACAAACACAGGCAGATGTGTGCAGATGCAAGCGGTTATTTATTTTTGTTGTTTTGTGTTTTGGTCTCCACGGAGAAGACTCACCTTCCAGAGCGTGGTTGATGAAGCAGTCTTGGTTGGCTGCAAGACATCAGTCTGTCAGTCAGTGCACACGAGACTCAACATCACACATCCTGCAGGCCGTTTGTAACAAGGCAGCTTTCTAATGACCGCTGGCTGATCCCTGAGCTGTTGCTACGTCGGGGAAGGATTCCAGATGTGCTCGAGGTCCTAAACCACGTTTTAGAGGACGTCGTCCCCAGAAGGCAAACCTCCGGTTCTACCGAGTGAAGTGTCTTAAAGCTGCATTCTCTCTAATGTCCACCAGGGGGGGCTCAGGAGAGAGAATGCAGCTTTAACATGAAGCTTTGACTTCTATACAACCAGAGGAGTCGCCCCCTGGTGGTCAGGAGAGAGAATGCAGCTTTAACACATGAAGCTTTGACTTCTATACAACCAGAGGAGTCGCCCCCTGGTGGTCAGGAGAGAGAATGCAGCTTTAACACATGAAGCTTTGACTTCTATACAACCAGAGGAGTCGCCCCCTGGTGGTCAGGAGAGAGAATGCAGCTTTAACACATGAAGCAGCGGCTTCACTCGGTAGAACCGGAGGTTGCTGTCTGGTTCTACGTTCCCTGAAGGCCACCGTAGTTTTCTAACACGATGTAAAAGAGGAGCAAACGGAGGAACATTCAGCTGGTTGCAATCTGCAGCCTCACCACTGGATGCCACTAAAATCCTACACACTGCTCCTTTAAATGCGCCTGGTTACGGTCGCTAAGCTACGATTGGACGGTCACGGTCTGGTCAATAGGGTTTAGCTAACGGTCATTAGCATGCATAGGCGCCATGATCAATCTGTTTCAACAAGCATGGGGGCAAAAAAAAGTCTCTGAGGAATATTGTGTTTGTGCGTTTCATTCTGCACATCAGAACCAGAACAGAACATGAGGTCTCACCCCTGCAGAGCGGGAGTGGGCCGCTCCAGAAGGACGGGTTCCCCAGGATGCACTTAATGGCCACCTCTCCGATGAGCTCGTAACCTTGGTAACAGACAAAGGTGAGCGACTCGCCGGGCAGGTACAGCCTCTTGGACAGGATCTGGTACCCGTTGTCAGGGAGGCCGGGGTTCTCACAGGAGACAGACTCCTCCGCTAGAAACAGGAGGAGGAGGAGGAGGAGAAGAAGGAGAAGAAGAAGAAGAAGAAGAAGGAGAAGGAGAAGGAGGAGAAGGAGAAGGAGAAGAAGAAGAAGGAGAAGAAGAAGAAGAAGAAGGAAAAGGAGAAGAAGGGGAAGAAGAAGAAGAAGAAGAAGAAGAAGAAGAAGAAGAAGAAGAAGAAGAAGAAGAAGAAGAAGAAGAAGAAGAAGAAGAAGAAGAAGAAGGAGAAGAAACTTTGATTGAATCCTGTTGATTTAATATTTATTTCTCGACTGACAGGCTGAGTGACTCATGATCATCTCCGCCCCCTCCTCCAGGTGTCTGAGAGCTGATTGGTACGGCGCATTAGCATCGCATTTACATATCAAACACTTCACGCAAGCATTAATACCCCTCAGAACACACACACACACACACACACACACACACACACACACACACACACACACACACACACACACACACACACACACACGATGAAGCCTCGTCTCTGGCGGGTGGAGACGCTGTGATCTGTCAGCGGAGGAGAGAGAGAGGAACCGGGCGAGACATCACACCAGCCCACTGGTGTTGGCCGGCTCGGGGCGAGAGAGAGAGAGAGAGAGAGAGAGAGAGACCTGGTTTACAGAGAGAGAGAGAGAGAGAGAGAGAGACCTGGTTTACAGAGAGAGAGAGAGAGAGAGAGAGAGAGACCTGGTTTACAGAGAGAGAGAGAGAGAGAGAGACCTGGTTTCAGAGAGAGAGAGAGACAGAGACAGAGAGAGAGAGGGAGAGAGAGAGAGAGAGAGAGAGAGACCTGGTTTACAGAGAGAGAGAGAGACAGAGACAGAGAGAGAGAGCGAGAGAGAGAGAGAGAGACCTGGTTTACAGAGAGAGAGAGAGACAGAGACAGAGAGAGAGAGCGAGAGAGAGAGAGAGAGAGAGAGAGAGAGAGAGAGAGAGAGACAGAGAGAGAGCCTCTCATCCCTCAGACATGTAACTGATGAACGCTCTAACCCCGGTACCAGGACCCTTTAATAGAATAAGTACCAGCGTTCTTTACTCCCCCCCTGAGGTCAAAGGTCGTGGTACTCACAAACGCAGTGGGGGAGGCGAGACGTCCACACGGGGGTCCCGGGCTCGCGGCCGTAGCAGGTGATGGTGGCGCCGCCCTGCAGGACGAAGCCGGGGTTGCAGCTGTACTGGATGGTCGTCCCCACCAGGAGTTTGGGGTCGGACAGGGAGCGGGTGGAGTGCTCCACGTGGCCCGGATCAGAGCAGTACATGACTGAGAGGAAGAGGAAGAGGAAGAGGAAGAGGAAGAGGAAGAGGAAGAGGAAGAGGAAGAGGAGAAAACAAGACATGGATCATCTCGTTGATGTTGACACTTGTGATGTCTGCGAGGTCAACGACATGGAACTGACTCTTCTCACAGAAGGGCGGCTGGGAGCTCCAGGAGAGGTCCAGCTGACAGGCCAGGGTCTCCCGGCCCACCAGGTCGTACCCCGGGTCGCACTGGTAGGTGATCCGAGCCCCGCGCACCAGCGCGATGTGGGACGTGGTCTTCCAGCCGTTCTGGATCTCGGGCAGGTCTGGACAGGAGTCGTTCCGGGACACCTCTGAGACAGGAGATGAAAACGTTGATTAGCGGTGAGAAGAGGTCGAGTTGGGCCGAGGGGTCAAGAGTCTATTTCATATTAAAACATCTCCTAATTTACTGAATATTGGAGGATAACGAGCGTCAGTAGAACTTTATTGACTCTGTGACGGTTAACGTTAAACCGGGTCATTAATCCGTGAGGGGGGGCAGACTCATGACCCCAGAACCAGCTGCTCAGAGGCTGTAGACGCTCTGGTTGTTACAGGTTTTCATCAACAGAAACATTTTAGCTTCACTCAGTGAGGAAGAGGAGGAGGAGGAATGTTTGATTCCTCTTGAAGCTTTACGTGTTGTATCTGAGGCGTGTTGTAGGCATGTTGTATCTGAGGCGTGTTGTATCTGAGGCGTGTTGTATCTGAGGCGTGTTGTATCTGAGGCGTGTTGTATCTGAGGCGTGTTGTAGGCATGTTGTATCTGAGGCGTGTTGTATCTGAGGCGTGTTGTATCTGAGGCGCTGCGACAGGAAGCAGCAGGAGGCTCCGACCAGCTTCGTCCTCTGAAGAGCTTCAGAACCAACAAGCCTCTGATCTGTGATCTAAAGCAGCTCACATGTTTGTTTCTGCATCTTAAACCAGCGCAGCTTCAGATGTGAGATCTCAGTGGAGTCGAGCAAACCCAGCGCTCTGCCTTCAGACCATCAAGGAGCAAACATCTAAAGTATTAGCGTTTCACTTTTAGTTTCATTTTCAATCCAAGAACCAAATTAGTAACGACGCCCTCTGGAGAAATGCATCAGCACCATCAAGTCTTTTGGGATCATCAAAATACTGAGAGGACGTCTAGTTTAAATCTTTATACTGCAGCACTGTGGACGAGGGAATGAAACACACATGTCTGCTAGCATGTGGAGCGTAGCTCTGCTAGCATGTGGAGCGTAGCTCTCCTAGCATGTGGAGCGTAGCTCTGCTAGCATGTGGAGCGTAGCTCTCCTAGCATGTGGAGCGTAGCTCTGCTAGCATGTGGAGCGTAGCTCTGCTAGCATGTGGAGCGTAGCTCTCCTAGCATGTGGAGCGTAGCTCTGCTAGCATCATGATGCAGGAGGGAGGAGTCTCATTTAATGGTGGACTTGTTGTGTTAGTGCATTAAACGAGCTTCTGTCCTCTTCCAGTCATTCTAACGTCTCGAGTGTAAAACAACCCGAACAAAAAGAACAAGAACAAACCACCTCCAGTCTCCTCTCGTAAACCAGAAGAAAATACAGAACATTCATGTTGTTTATGCTGTTTAAAGACAGAAAAACATTAATCATTACGGAGCCGAGAGGGAGAGAAATAAGTAGCCTCCTGCTGTGTGTGTGTGTGTGTGTGTGTGTGTGTGTGTGTGTATGTGTGTGTGTGTGTGTGTGTGTGTGTGTGTGTGTGTGTGTGTGTGTGTATCTGATGATTGATGGGTCAGAGTACAGTATTACACTACAATATAATATAATCGGCCTACAGGGATTTATAAGTTGAAGTTCCTGGATCAATTATTCATTCTCTATTGACTCAGCCCTCCTCCTAGTACTTTATACTGTACTACATCTCAGAGGTACATATAGTACTTTATACTGTACTACATCTCAGAGGTACATATAGTACTTTATACAGTACTACATCTCAGAGGTACATATAGTACTTTATACTGTACTACATCTCAGAGGTACATATTGTACTTTATGCTGTACTACATCTCAGAGGTACATATAGTACTTTATACTGGACTACATCTCAGAGGTACATATTGTACTTTATACTGTACTACATCTCAGAGGTACATATAGTACTTTATACTGGACTACATCTCAGAGGTACATATTGTACTTTATACTGGTTATTGCTATCCACTATATATTTGTGTCTCCAGGAGGAACCAATGGGCTTGCAGCTGAGAGCCACAGACAGGAAGTCAGTAGTATTAAAGGACTGAAGGTTTGGGGTCTTGAGTTGAGGATATGAATCCTTTATAATAACACCCGTATGTTCCTCTGATCCGTGTACTTCTGTATATTTATATATATTATAGGCTCACCCATGTAGTTGATGATGAAGCCCTCCCCCTTGCCGAAGACGAGCCCGGCCGGGTCAGAGTGGAAGGTCACGGTGAGGTCGGGCGTGCTGGAGGACAGCTTGAAGGGGCTGCTTCCTCCCACGTAGCGGCCCAGGATGCGGGTCGTGACCTCGTCGCCGTCGGTGATGGTCAACATGTCGCTGTCGCTGATGTTCAGCCTGAGGGAGGAGAGCGGGAGACGCACAGGGGGAGGAGTCAAGCCTCGTGACCTCGTGACCTCGGAGGCTAAACGCTTCACATCGCAGACCTCCAGTCGTTGTTGTTTGTTTTGCTGGGGGGGATTTATCTGTAAACATGATGCATCATGAATCTACCAGAGGACTGAAGTATGAATTAGAATCAGTGCTTTCAGGGAGATGAACTTCATACCAAAGAAAAATTAAGAAAAATTAAGAAAACTATTTAAAAATAAAACAAATCAATAATAATAATAATAATAATAATAGCAAATAATACAAATTATGAAGAAATAATAAAAAAAATATATAATAATAAAAATAATACAAAATAATTTGAAAGCATAAGGCTGGTGAAACATTGGGGATTTTTCCTTAATTGATTGCCTCTACATAAATAGATAGATAGATAGGTAGGTAGGTAGATAGATAGATAGATAGATAGATAGATATATGATAGATAGATAGATAGATAGATAGATAGATAGATAGATAGATAGATATATGATAGATAGATAGATAGATAGATAGATAGATAGATAGATAGATATATGATAGATAGATAGATAGATAGATAGATAGATAGATAGATAGATATATGATAGATAGATAGATAGATAGATAGATAGATAGATAGATAGATAGATACATAGATAGATAGATAGATAGATAGATAGATAGATAGATAGATAGATAGATAGATAGATAGATGATAGATAGATAGATAGATAGATAGATAGATAGATAGATAGATAGATATATATATGATAGATAGATAGATAGATAGATAGATAGATAGATAGGTAGATAGATAGATAGATAGATATATGATAGATAGATAGATAGGTAGATAGATAGATAGATAGATAGATAGATAGATAGATAGATAGATAGATAGATAGGTAGATAGATAGATAGATAGATATATGATAGATAGATAGATAGATAGGTAGATAGGTAGATAGATAGATAGATAGATAGATAGATAGATAGATAATATCTTTAAAGATATTTCTTCATATTGTCATCTTCCATATGATTGATAGTTTAAATGGATCGTCTCCTTCCTCCACTTCCTTTATGTTTTCCTCATGCTGGATATTTAAACTTGTACACAAACTAGAGTACCATGATATATATTTACTGATATATATTGTACACAGACTGCAGCCCCAGGATGTGGTGACCCCTCCGTGGGGGTCAAGCTGCCTCATGTGGTCAGGTTCTGAACCTCATGGCTCAGTCTGAGCAGAAAGACCCGGTTCTGGTTCTGGTGTGTACGAGTGTGTCTGTGCTCCTCACAGCTGGACGTCCAGCAGGACCCGCTTGTCCTCCCCGACGTGGATCCTCCAGCTGCAGTCCTCCCCCTCCCCGTACCACTCGGGCCAGTTGGGGGACAGGATGACCCCCCCAGGGCCCGGCAGGTCGCCCCCACACTGGGCTGTCCAACAAAACCATACACAAGATCAAAACTAATAAATATATAAATGAAATGAAGAATAAACCCCGACACTAACTCTCATCAACAACACAATTTAAATCTTAAATATCTTAAATATCTTCAAAGGGAGGAAGTTCCTCCTCCTTCTCTGGCATGTGGGCTTCAGCCGGGGCTAGCAGTTTCCCCCTGTTCCCAGTCTTTGTGCTAAGCTACGCTAACGTATTTACAGTAGAGCTGTGAGACTGGTATCAACCTCTCCGTCTGACTGGAACCAGAATAAACTTATTAAACGTGTTTCCTGCAGCTCCAGACTCTGAAGACCCTGAAGACCCTGAAGAGCTCAGAGGTCTGAATTCATATTCAACGTGATAGAAACCAGATTCTTTATCTCAATAAACGCTGCTGTTTTTCCTCCTCTGATTCTTGTTTGTTGTTGTGAGACTCGTCTGCTCGTTGGTGTTGGTGCATTCCTCTGATCTCATGTGATCTCGTGTGATCTCGTGTGATCTTGTGTGATCTCATGTGATCTCGTGTGATCTTGTGTGATCTCATGTGATCTCATGTCCCATCTTTAATCCTCAATGTTGTTATAAATATAATCTACCAGACTGAACACACACATAACGTCCTCTTTGTTTACCTTTTTTTTACGTCTCCATGCTTCCATGGTAACGGCGTGTTTAACGTCACGTTGCTATGAATTGTGGGTAATTCCCTTGAGCAAAGTCTGATCTAATGCTGACTCACTAAAGAGTTCATAAAGGACTCAACATGTCTGAGAGACTCAGAGACAGAACCAAACCCTCACGGACTGAGAGAGACTCAGAGTCCGTGAGGGGGGGACTGGGACTGGACCTGGACCTGGGTCTGGGTCTGAGACTGGGACTGGGACTGGGACTGGGTCTGGGACTGGGTCTGGGACCGGGCCTAAATACTGGGACTGGGCCTAAGTACTGGGACAGGGACTGGTCCTAAGTACTGGGTTTGGGGCCCCCCAGCCCCCGGCCCCTTTGTACCTTTGCACAGCGGCTCCGTGTCGTTCCAGTACGGGTCCCTGGCGCTGATGCACTCGATGACAGGGGGCCCTTGCTCCAGCGAGTGACCCAGGTCGCAGGTGAACTGGATCACAGCCCCGACGGCGTACAGGGGGTCGGAGGTCGTGAAGTTCCCGTTCTGGAGGTACGGCTCGTAGCAGTGGCCGCGCTCGAACGCTGGAGGAGGAGACGAGGTCCAGTTATTGCTCTCTGGTGTGTTGACATAATTACACTGATGATATATATATACATATATATATATATATATATATATATATATATATATATATATATATATATATATATATATATATATTATGTATATGTATATGTATGGTACCCTCGTAGCGGATGTTGAAGCCCGTGCTGGGGTCCGGCTGCTCGGTGATGAACTGGATCCTCACGGCCGGTCCTTCGCTGATCACCCCCTCGAAGGGGATCTGGCCCCCCCGGCCCGAGTCGAACAGAACCACGGAGCCGGCGTCCAGCCCGCTCCACAGCACCAGCCTGGGGGGGGGACACGGTGAGCGGCTTCTACACGGGACGAGTACTCAAGTACACGTTTGAGGTACTTGTACTTTTCTTTTCGTGTCACTTTCTGCTTCTCAGCTTTAGTTACTTTTAAGAGTTTATAAAATATGATGTTTTGTTTTAAACTGAAACCATTTGTCCATTAAACAAATGGATGTGAAAAACATTAAATCTAATAATGCTAATATTTGTAATGTTAAGGTTTGAACTGTTGGTTTGGAAGCATCCTGTAGTGGCAAAATAAAATCATCCAAAATGGGTCAATAATAAAAATAATAATAATAATAAATAACAATCAAACAAATGCAAAATAAAAATAAACACATAAATACATTAAAATGATTTATTAATAATTATATAAAATATATAATTTAGTTAAATAAATTAAGAAAATATATATATATATTGTTTTTATTATTATTATTAATAAAACAATTCATTAAAAAACCACAACAATTTAAAGAATAATTGATTTACATGATGGCTTATGTGCGTTGTGGTTGTGAAACCCTGGCAACGTGACGCACCTGTCGGTGGCTCCCAGGGACAGCCTCTCCAGGTGCAGGTGCAGCCTCTGGTCCTTGGGGGCCTCCAGAGACCAGGAGCAGGAGCGGTCCTGGGTGGCGTTGGGCCCGTGGGGGGGCGACGGGGACAGAACCCTCCCCACGGTGCCGTTCTTCACCGTGCCCCCACAGAGCGCTGCACAGAGGGAGGTCACACGTTTATGTTCGGCATATTTTATACGTGAAGAAGGTTGTTTTTATTGGCACTTTTATATCTCATATCTTCTTTTTTGGGAGATTCTTCTTTTTAGTAAAAGATGGTGCGTTTAGAGTCCAACAGGCCGTAAAGCAGCGGATGCTTTAGGACCAAAAACAACACGGCGACGGCCGTAATCCAAGATGGCGACGATGACGACGTCCTCTTCTTACACACGGCCTCGTGCCGTGGACAGCCAATAGGAAGACAGCACTCACCTCTGCAGGCGGGCACCTTGCCGCTCCACACCGGCAGCGAGGCGTTGCGGCAGGTGAGCAGCGGCTCCCCCTGCAGGTGGTAACCCATGTGGCAGTGGAAGCGGGCCGTGCCTCCCGGGAGCAGGTCCAGAACGGACACCTCCCCGAAGTGAGGCCTCTTCGGTAGCGAGCAGCTCAGCCTGAAGACTGAGGGACAGAACCTCCAGGGTTAGGGTACATCAGGAAGTACTAGTACTGCTTCTACTTCTGCAGTAAATACTGTAATACATATACTACTACAGCTAAAACACGTGTGATGAATTCAAAATGTATCACTCGACCTTATCCCCAGCTAGCAGCCATGAAGCTAATGCTACGTGAGCGTACGGGTGATAAACAGTAGATATAATTTGATAGTTTGTTTACCAACAAGACTAGCTGGCTGTTCAAAATATTGATTAGCATGGCACTAGCATAAAGCTAATGTCACCGCCCCAAATCGATATCAATATTATCACGAAATCTATGCTAACGCTAATCATGCTAGCAAGATTCTAAGGAGATAACATTGGATTCGGTTGATAAACAGTCAATATAATTTGATAGTTTGTTTACCAACAAGACTAGCTAGCTGTTCAAAATATTAATTAGCATGGCACTAGCATAAAGCTAATTTTACGCTATGAAGATTGAAAGTAAATAATGTCACCGCCCCAAATCGATATCAATATTATCACTAAATCTATGCTAACGCTACTCATGCTAGAAAGATTCTAAGTAAATAACATTGCATCCGGTTGATAAACAGTAAATATATTTTGATAGATTGTTTACCAACAAGACTAGCTACATATCCAGTTATGTCTTTGTCCCCAAAGCAATATCTAGCTATATTTTGACAAACATCTTGATTAGCATAATGCTAAAGGGTTTTGTACTCCTTGCAGCTTCATGTGTTAAACTGAAGCTCTACACTCGTTATGAATAAGATATGAATATGTATTTATATATTTCATGTAATGTAGCCAGCGTATTGATTTGGATGAGACAGTTTAACCAGAATTACTCAGTCGGTGTGCATTATCAGGAGTTATTAGATACCCTGCAGCCAATCAGAGTCGAGTATTCACCGAGGCCATGATGTGAATGCTCAGACATTCCTTTATGAACCAGTTTGGTTTTCCTTCAATGGGAAACTTATTCTTAATGATATAAATATATTATTATGAAAGAATGAAATTAAAGTCAGCTTTAAAGCATTTTGTAAACGAGCACTTTAGGTCCTTGTTTTCGTTTCTAATCTATTTGAAAGGGTCACTTGAGAAATCAAACACCCGGCGGCTGAATTTTAATTGAGTTAATTGTAATTAAATAAGCTGTGAGCTGCGAGTGATAATATTCCTGGTCTGTTTATGTTGTTTTTATTCCCTCAACGCTGTGTTTCATGTCTCATCTTCAGCATATCTCTGTAACTCTGCTCCGCTACCTGAGGAGAGAAGGCTCAGGTAGGTCACACACACACACACACACACACACACACACACACACACACACACACACACACACACACACTCACTCTATACAACCCCCCATATCCTCAGCCTCCTAATTAGATGAGAGCCAATTAATCAGATCAGATCTCCCATCAGCTGATTCACAGGACAGATTCAATCAGCCGCTAAGTGATGAGACGAGGAGACTTTTGATTATGTAATTAGCACGTACACAGAGTACAAACATTCCCCCGGGCCCGAACGAGGGATCCACACTGTACTGAGTTTAAATGAAAGACATGAATATTCATGTTCTCACTCTGGTAGTGCAGCTGGAAGACGCCCGTGCTGGCCTCCGGCGCCGAGCGGTAGTAGACGGACAGCGTGTTGGTGGGGCTGCGGATCACCTGACCTTCCACCAGCAGCGTGTGGTTGGCCAGGACCAGCAGGGCGCCGCGCTCATCGGCGCTCCTGATGGACAGCTGCTCGCCCTGCGACAGGTTCACGCTCTTCACCTGGACCCACGGGGGCAGAGGGAGGTCAGGGGGCTTTAAAGAAGGCATTACCTCCAGGAGACACAGACTCACTCATGTGAGCTTGTTTCAAAACGCACTGGAACACCACAGAAGAAGAGATTTACTCGTCAACGACTCAGAGTCTGAACGGTGCTTTGATGCTTTTATTTTGTAGAAAGTTATGATTTAGTTTAGATGGAGAATAAAACTCCAAAAAAGAGATTCCTTTGTAAGAAGCTTTGAGTCAACCAAATGAAACCAGAAGTTTGGATTCATCTTCCGGGAAATTAGCATAAATGAATACGACAATGCCTAATTTGCATATTTAAAAATTCACATTTCAGAAAACTTGTAATACAAAAAAACACTATCTTAATGTCTCTGATCATCTGGGGAAGTTTCATGTTGATATCTATTAACTAAATATTTCACCCTATTCACCCGAAGTGTCTCATTTTCTATTTTAATCATCTTGTTCAAATGGAACAGCTGATTCTTCATGAGAAGTTCTGCACAAACAGAATAAAAAACAACAAAGATTGTTTGTGTTGTTCCAAAATGTGTTGATCGTGGTTTTAACACGTTGGAGAAGCAGAATCCATTCTGTGCTTTTGTTTGGTGATGAAGGAAATCAGATCCCAACAGCAGCCAATAATAATACATTATTCATCATGCTAGTGGTGCTGAGAAAAAATAAGAATATATCATATAAATAAATGAGTTTTAGATTTATTGTGTTTGTGTTGAAGTCTTTAAAACACGGAGAAGCAGCGTTCAGTTTTTCTGGAACAAACTCTCACTCCTTTTAAAACAAACAAATATATTATATTTTTTTATTTTTATTTTTTTATTTTTTATTGTCAAGTTTTCAATATAAATGCCTTTTACAGAACTTTTATTTATTTATTTTTTCACTATGTTTATTGTTTATCGCTCTCAGTAACTAGTGACCAGCAGCAGAAGTACCAGCAGCCGCCACTAGGAGGCAGAGTTCAACCTGAGCTCAGCAGGGCCCGTGCGCGGGCCACGTGGTGGTGTTTACCTGCAGCTCCACCCCGTAGCCGGTGTACACCGTCACGCTGTAGGTGCAGTGCACCACGCCGCCCTCGGGCAGCGGGGGGTCGTCGGACGAGTCGATGTAGCCCTCCGGGTCCGAGAAGTTCACCATGCAGCTCGACGCCGCTGCAGGACAGAGAGCACCGACTCTACTTATGTATTTATGAGTTATTGTTATTGTTCTCGGCCCTGTAATCCCTGTCACGTGAGCTGGGTCCCGCTGTGTGATGATGACGGAGACCACAGGATGAAAGCGGCTCCGCAGGAAGCAGGCCGGAGACAAAGACTGGGAATAAATAACCACCGCTCATAATCCATCATTCATAAAACACCCTGATCTGATGCGGGTTGTTCTCATGCAGCGTTCAGAGAAATTAATGAGCTGTAATCCAAACTAAAAACACAACGGCCTTTTACCCAGAAGGCTGTTTGTTAAGACTAGAGTTATTCCTCCCTTAAGGATCAACACTTCTATTGGTACTAAGAACCATCTCTTCTTCAGTATGTCACCATCTTTTATTAAACATAACTAAGTATTTCACCATCTTTTATTAAACATAACTAAGTATTTCACCATCTTTTATTAAACATAACTAAGTATTTCACCATCTTTTATTAAACATAACTAAGTATTTCACCATCTTTTATTAAACATAACTAAGTATTTCACCATCTTTTATTAAACATAACTAAGTATTTCACCATCTTTTATTAAAGATAACTAAGTATTTTACGATCTTTCCCTAAACTTAAGCATTTTACGATCTTTTATTAAACTTAATTAAATATTTTACAATCTTTTATTAAACATAACTAAGTATTTTACCATCTTTTATTAAACTTAATTAAGTATTTTATCATCTTTTCCTGAACATAACTAAGTATTTCATGATCATTTCTTAAACCTAACTAAGTAGTTTTGTTTCTAAGTTATTTTTAATAAAAAAAGTCTGTCTTCATGTAACGAGCGTAAAGTGACTCGAGTCGCTGGACTTTTGTTGGAAAAATAAAAAAATAAGGAATAACGTTTTCCTAAAATATCCCTTATCGTTAAGGAAGCGTTGTGAGGACCCGCGGCCTGCTGGTGGCGCTGGAGGAACATTTAGAGGATCAGCAGCCTCATCGGGTTCTTCCTCTGGGGAACACGAACGCTGGAGATATTTCACTCTGGAGCAAAGGGCCGATGCAGATGGAATATTAATTTATGAGAATAAAGCAGATGAAGCGTAGGCGGGGTACCTGAGGACGGCGTCTCCGTCTCCGTCTCCGGGTCCAGGTCCAGGTCCAGGTCTAGGTCCGGGTCCAGGTCCAGATCCAGGTCCAGGTCCGGGTCCAGGTCCAGGTCCGGGTCCGGGTCCGGCATCGTGGCCCCGGTGGTGACCTCCCGCTCCGGTGTGTGTGTGAGTGTGTGTGTGTGCGCCGGCTGGGAGTGTGTGTGTGTGTGAGTGTGTGAGTGTGTGTGTGTGGGAGGAGCCTCGGTCGCCCCCCCCCCTGGCGCCGGGGGCGTCGCCCTCCTCAGGAACGCCCCGCTCCGATGCTCCAGGGATCGACCTCCCGGGAGGGGGCCCACGCTGAGGCCTCGGCCCAGAAGAGGGAGCAGCTTCTGGGACAGAGCGGAGGGGAGGACGGCCGTCAGACCTCCAGTCAGGGAGCCGGAGCTCCGGGGCCCGGGGGCCTTCGTGCTGCCTGCTGGACTCACCGCTGGAGGCCGGGGGGGGGAGGAGGCCGCGGGGACTTCTTCATCTGGGGAGAGGGGGAGGGAGGGGGGGGGGGAATCATTTCTCCTGTCAAGACACAACTTCTCTTTTTATTTTTATTTATTTTTAAATGCCCTGAAGCTCGACTCTGGGTGTTCTGTCAACGTCCTGCTGGGCTTATCAGGAGGGTTAGGGTTATCTAGCCAGCACAGCAAGAGCCCAGTGGAGCTTACACACACACACACACACACACACACACACACACACACACACACACACACACACACACACACACACACACACACTGGTGATGGTGTAGGGGGGAGACGGGGCAGTTAAGCATGACAGGAGCTGAGCGAAGAGGAAGAGAAATGCAGAGACAAGCAAACCGCTCTGCCTTGCATGCAAAATGCCATCTCCTGCAGCTTAGTTCAAAAACAGCACAGAGCAGCATTTACACACACACACACACACACACACACACACACACACACACACACACACACACACACACACACACACACACACTGCGGTCACAACAATCCAACACACACTGAGCATCACAGTGTTATTTATGCAGCAGAAACACGAGCACCTGTCATCTCCACCAAGACGAGAAATATCATGTCATATATGTTGTCAACAACACGAGAGCTTTTCTTCTTCTTCTGCAGACATAAAATAAATAGCCTTTTTTTTTGCTCCTTTTCGTTCTTCTGGATGTATCTGCATTACCGCTCAATACGAGTCAAAACCGCCATCGAGAAACATTTCAGATTTCACAGCTTGCCATCAATTAGGCAGCAGATGTTCACACACACACGCACGCACACGCACACACGCACACGCACGCACGCACACACACGCACACGCACGCGCACGCACACACACACACGCACGCGCGCGCACGCGCGCAAACACGCACGCACACACACACACACACACACACACACACACACCTTCTCAAGATGTTAAACAACTTTTCTCAGATTCCAAAACTTTAATGTTCCTGAAGCAGATGAACTGTGTTGAGTCCACTCAGTGATATTATTGACTCATTTATTTTGAGAAATATTTGATTGACACGAGTTTTATTTAATCGCCGTTAGGGACAACAAGGAGATACTCACCTTGACCAATGCTTCATGTGTTAAAGCTGCATTCTCTCTCCTGACCACCAGGGGGCGACTCCTCTGGTTGTATAGAAGTCAAAGCTTCATGTGTTAAAGCTGCATTCTCTCTCCTGACCACCAGGGGGCGACTCCTCTGGTTGTATAGAAGTCAAAGCTTCATGTGTTAAAGCTGCATTCTCTCTCCTGACCACCAGGGGGCGACTCCTCTGGTTGTATAGAAGTCAAAGCTTCATGTGTTAAAGCTGCATTCTCTCCTGACCACCAGGGGGCGACTCCTCTGGTTGTATAGAAGTCAAAGCTTCATGTGTTAAAGCTGCATTCTCTCCTGACCACCAGGGGGCGACTCCTCTGGTTGTATAGAAGTCTATAGAAAATGACTCTACTTCTCTCTTGATTTATTCCCTCAGTAAACATTGTAAACATGAGTTTATGTCTCAATCTCTAGTTTCAAGTCTTCTTCAATACAGCATGATGTTCATTTAGTAACACACTCTGGAGTCATGACCTCTTTTAAAGCTGCACTAATCCATATTTCTGTATAAACAATGATCTGATCAATATGTGACCGGCTCTGCTTGTTTACCAACGTGAAGCGTTTAAACTCAGTAAAACATGAAGAACATGAGTAAAATCACTAACGTGACATCGTAATAACTCAAACACCGGTCTCCTGGGTCAAAGTCCTGTTTGTGTTTCCTTCTTTTCAATACGACGACATGCTTCTGATCATGAGGACGGTTAATATATAGATTATACAGATTGTGACAAAGTGTGTTTGACTTCCTACGGACGAGACAGGATCTGAAAGAAGCCTTCTACAGTTATAAAGTTCATATAACTACGTTTACGTGTACATTAAATATGATATAATTCCTTCAAACCTCAACTTCACCACCTGGCAATAACACATCACAGCTGAGGAGCTGGAGGTTTGGTCTGTTTCCTTCTGGGTGTTGGAGTAGAACAACATACGACCTCTCACGTGGAGTTGTTACAATATCTCTTCTGACCCTGTGGGGGAAACACACCGAACCTTCAGACTAAATGACATTAATAATCTCATTTGTGGTTCTTTATCTTCATCCTGTTGGCAGAATGTTTTCAGGAAGCATCTAGAGCCGTTGGTGGCTGACAACCCCTCCCCCTTAATTGGTCTCCAGAGTGTGTGTGTGTGTGTGTGTGTGTGTGTGTGTGTGTGTGCGCACATTTGCATTCCCCGTGCCTCGGTTTTGTTGTTGCACTCCTACCAATTACCGTATTAATATCAGGAGGCTTCTCCGTGAATCTCCACCTTAACGTGGTGGAGGAGTTTGAGTGACTCAGTGATCCTGGGAGCTATGTTGTTGGGCATCAGCCCCTGGTCGGGTCTCCAAGGCCAACAGGTCTCAGGGGAGAGCCCAGACTAAGAGCGGTTTAAAAAACCCAGATGAACAGCAGCCCACGGACGATAGCCACCTAACCCGGACCAGGGAAACCGGAACTGGAGCTGGTGCGGGAGGTGGAGCGGTACCAGCTAGATATAGAGGAGCTGGTGCAGGAGGTGGAGCGGTACCAGCTAGATATAGAGGAGCTGGTGCAGGAGGTGGAGCGGTACCAGCTAGATATAGAGGAGCTGGTGCAGGAGGTGGAGCGGTACCAGCTAGATATAGTGGAGCTGGTGCAGGAGGTGGAGCGGTACCAGCTAGATATAGAGGAGCTGGTGCAGGAGGTGGAGCGGTACCAGCTAGATATAGAGGAGCTGGTGGAGGAGGTGGAGCGGTACCAGCTAGATATAGAGGAGCTGGTGCAGGAGGTGGAGCGGTACCAGCTAGATATAGTGGAGCTGGTGCAGGAGGTGGAGCGGTACCAGCTAGATATAGTGGAGCTGGTGCAGGAGGTGGAGCGGTACCATCTAGATATAGTTGGCCTCACCTCCACCACAGCACTGCTCTGGAACCAAGCTCCTGGAGAAGGTTGGACTTTGTCCTTTTCTGGAGTTGCCCAGGGTGAGAGGCGCCGGGCGGGAGTGGGGATACTCACGAGCCCCGGGCTGAGCGCCGCCATGTTGGAGTTCTCCAGGAGAACCAGAGGGTCGCCTCCCTGCGGGTTGCAGGAGTAAGGCTCTGACTGTTGTTTGTGCCTATGCACCAAACAGCAGTTCGGAGTATCCGGCCTTCTTGGAGTCCTGGAAAGGCCTCCTGCCGACTCCATATTTCTCCTGGAGACTTCAACGCTCAAGTGTGCGATGAGAAATGACAAATCTGAGGCCATGGTGCTCTGCCGGAAACCGGTGGATTGCTAGCTAAGGAGATGAGTTTCCTCTGTAGGGTGGGCTCAGCCTTAGAGATAGGGTAAGGAGATGAGTTTCCTCTGTAGGGTGGTCGGGCTCAGCCTTAGAGATAGGGTAAGGAGATGAGTTTCCTCTGTAGGGTGGCCGGGCTCAGCCTTAGAGATAGGGTAAGGAGATGAGTTTCCTCTGTAGGGTGGCCGGGCTCAGCCTTAGAGATAGGGTAAGGAGCTGAGTTTCCTCTGTAGGGTGGTCGGGCTCAGCCTTAGAATAGGGTAAGGAGATGAGTTTCCTCTGTAGGGTGGTCGGGCTCAGCCTTAGAGATAGGGTAAGGAGTGAGTTTCCTCTGTAGGGTGGTCGGGCTCAGCTTAGAGATAGGGTAAGGAGCTCGGACATCAGGAGGGAACTTGGAGTTGAGGCGCTGCTCCTTCGTATCTAAAGGAGTCAGCTGAGGTGGTTCGGGCATCTGATCAGGATGCCTCCTGGACGCCTCCCGTTAGAGGTTTTCCAGGCACGCCCAACTGGTAGGAGGCCCCGGGGAAGACCCAGGACACGCTGGAGGGATTATATCTCCAGCTGGCCTGGGAACGCCTCGGGATCCCCCAGAACGAGCTGGAACGTGTTGCAGGTGAGAGGGAAGCCTGGGTCGGCCTGGTGGGCTGCTGCCACCGAGACCCGACCCCGGATAAGAGGATGAGAATAGATGGATGGATGGATATCAGGAGGATCATCATGTGACCTCCCGTTCGAACCTGAGACTCAAACCTGTGACCACGCGGGTTCAGTCCACGGTGTTTCTGCTCCAGTTAATTTCCTGTTATGGATTAGAGACGACGTCTGCGCTGCTACCTGCATGAAAACCGGCTCAGATGAATGATTAAGAGCCCAGATGTTGAGAGGTCCACTGACCGGTTTACAGGACCGATGAACTGCGTTTGGTTTCCTCCTCCGAGGCGGTGGAGGAGGAGGTGGAGGAAGTGGAACGCTGATGAGGGCCGACAGAGTCGTGGCTTTTTTTTTTAGGTTTGTTTGATGGAGATTTGCCGTGACGTTCTCCGTTGTGACAGTTTGATGAGGCGTTCAGCTTTAAGACGGCAGACTTGTCACAGAGATTTTATAAGACTGAAAAATTTGTGATTTAATAAAAAAAAGATAATAAAGAGGATGAAACAAGGACATAAATACCCTTATAGTTTAGACGTATAATACCATTTTATAAAGATGTACCTCTTCTTCAACATTAAATTTTAAACGGCTATAAAAACAGTATAATTCAGACAATTCAAGCTTCCATTTGGTGACGTCTCACGTTGGTTTGTGGACGTTTTGAAGCATCAAGTTCAGCGATTTGGTCGCCATCTTGTTTTTTTCTAAACCAGTGAACAGGAAGTGACCATACCTGGACTGAGGAGGACGTAGAGACCTGTCAATCACCCTGTAGCCCCGCCCTAAAGCATCCCCTGCTTTATGGTGTTTGACTCTAAATGGACCATAATTTACTAAATGAACATCATGCTGTATTGAAGAAGACTTGAAACTAGAGATTGAGACATAAACTCATGTTTACAATGTTTACTGAGGGAATAAATCAAGAGAGAAGTAGAGTCATTTTCTATAGACTTCTATACAACCAGAGGAGTCGCCCCCTGGTGGTCAGGAGAGAGAATGCAGCTTTAACACATGAAGCTTTGACTTCTATACAACCAGAGGAGTCGCCCCCTGGTGGTCAGGAGAGAGAATGCAGCTTTAACACATGAAGCTTTGACTTCTATACAACCAGAGGAGTCGCCCCCTGGTGGTCAGGAGAGAGAATGCAGCTTTAACACATGAAGCTTTGACTTCTATACAACCAGAGGAGTCGCCCCCTGGTGGTCAGGAGAGAGAATGCAGCTTTAACACATGAAGCTTTGACTTCTATACAACCAGAGGAGTCGCCCCCTGGTGGTCAGGAGAGAGAATGCAGCTCTAACACATGAAGCTTTGACTTCTATACAACCAGAGGAGTCGCCCCCTGGTCTGTGTGAAATGTGAAATATAAATAAAGATTATTATTATTATATAGAGAGATCAGGACACAATCAAGCTTTGTGGCAGCAGTTTTACGATCAGGTTCTGTGTGCTTTGAGGTATAACATCTTACTTTAATCCTTTGGGTTTCATTTCAAGTGCTCCCAGGAACTGTGAGTTTTGCAGGTTTTTATTCCACTCAAAGAAACCATAGCAGCTGATTACAGAGATCAGCGGCTTCAACCAGAGGGAAGGAAATAATCTGTGAAATTAGCCACCACTTGTTTTCCAAACCGACTGAAATACTGACACTGCAGTTGATCCAGCTCACAGAGAGGCAACACAAGGCGAGGAGTAACGAGGAATGAAATGCTGCAGGATAATAGCGCTCTGCCGCTCTGAAAAGGTCATACGACACAACTGGGACGAGAAAAGAGGCGGTGAGCAGATTAAACACTTTAAACCTAATAAGGAGGGAATGACAAAGGTCTTAAGTACTGAGGGAAACATGAACCTGCAGCCTGTGGGGGGAAGAGAGCTCACCACACCAGGACTCAGGGAGGAAGAACCTGTTTTAGGGTGTGAAATAAATCACAGGGTGCTTTTCATACCCACAAAAAGTAATTATTTATTCTGCAGAGTTCCCTACTGAAAGTCAATATTTGTGAGAATACATTAGCTTTCAAATTCTAAAAAAAAACACAATCAAATTGATGTTGTTTGTTTTTAATTTATTCATGGAAAGTGTTCTCGGTTAAAATCCAACTGACATTAAATTGCTTCTTTTTTTCGGCTGCTAGAGCAACACGTCTGCTTTCTGCTTTTACCTGGTCCTGAACCAGTCTCAGTTTAGTCCTGGTCCTGAACTAGTCTCAGTGTAGTCCTGGTCCTGAACTAGTCTCAGTGTAACCCTGGTCCTGAACCAGTCTCAGTTTAGTCTTGGTCCTGAACCAGTCTCAGTGTAGTCCTGGTCCTCTATAGACCTCAGTCTAGTCCTGGTCCTCTGTAGACCTCCATCAGTAACCAGACCACCAGAGAGAAGATGGTCTGGTTCTATAGAGTTCTTCTTAAAGCTCCTCATCGGAGCCACCGGGTCGGATTCTGGTGAAACTAGATGAAAGGTTTAGGAAACAAAATCACGACAATGAAACCACGACAATGAAACCACGACAATGAAACCACAGCGGTCTCCTGTTTGAAAGTCCTGTTTGTTGGACCAGATGTCGGATACGAGAGAGTGAACCAGAACATCGTTGGTGTAAATAATCAGAGTAACAGCATACCATGTCACAGAGGACACAAGAGTTATCATCAGAGTTTAAATCTATTTATTTATTAAGGTATTGTTGGAACTTGATGAACTTGATTGTTAATGGAGAACGACTGTTGGTTGGTTTGTTTGTACTCGTGGCCCAGATGTGAAAGGTCATGTGATCACACAACTTTCTGCTTGGAGAAGCCTTGATGTTTCAAAGGGCTATGAAATAGGTTGTGTGGTGACCCCCCGGGGTGCGGTGGTATCTGGGTGACCTCCCGATCACAAAGAAGGGATCAAAGGGACCGCTTGACAAGGGGTTTGTAGAAAAGGGGAGCCTTTTACTGAAGCTCACAGTAATCAGGATGGTTTCAGGACATCAGTAAAGAGTTGTATTGATTCTGAGCGTCTCCAAAAAGCCCAATCTGTGGTGACAGGCGCAGCAAAAACCAGTCCTACTGCTGGAGGATCGTTAAGGAACAGAGAGGAGGCAACCTGCACATTACCACGGTCTTTTTATTTCCTTTGGTACATCACCTCCTTCAGGATGATGACGGGCTTCTTAGTTTCATCCTGAAGACCATGTGCTGAAACATCGACCTCCACAAAGGATATACAAGATGCAACATCAGAATTTTACTTTCTTAACGTTACTTTGTTGCGTTACTTTGTTGCGTTACTTTGTTGCATTACTTTGTTGCGTTACTTTGTTGCGTTATTTTTGTTACTTATCTTTTGTTACTTATTTTTTGTTACTTGTTTTTTGTTCATTATTTTTTGTTCCTTATCTTTTGTTACTTATTTTTTGTTACTTGTTTTTTGTTCCTTATTTTTTGTTCCTTATCTTTTGTTACTTATT
>JACSYO010001471.1:47500-57500 GCA_016806645.1 Ophiodon elongatus
ATAGGTGATGACTACAGGATGTATAGGTGATGACTACAGGATATATAGGTGATGACTACAGGATGTATAGGTGATGACTACAGGATGTATAGGTGATGACTACAGGATGTATAGGTGATGACTACAGGATATATAGGTGATGACTACAGGATGTATAGGTGATGACTACAGGATATATAGGTGATGACTACAGGATGTATAGGTGATGACTACAGGATGTATAGGTGATGACTACAGGATGTATAGGTGATGACTACAGGATATATAGGTGATGACTACAGGATGTATAGGTGATGACTACAGGATATATAGGTGATGACTACAGGATGTATAGGTGATGACTACAGGATGTATAGGTGATGACTACAGGATGTATAGGTGATGACTACAGGATATATAGGTGATGACTACAGGATGTATAGGTGATGACTACAGGATATATAGGTGATGACTACAGGATGTATAGGTCATATATAGGCATCTCACTGAATTACAAAGTCATTACAACATAACTTTGACAAAATGGACTCTGGCAACAAAAAGTTAACTATGATGGATTACCAACCACACATTTAAAGACTCTGCAAGTGGATCTTCATTCTGCACAGAAACTGATGGAGAGAGCAGCGATTGCCTGGAGGGCAGGAAATCAATCTGAAGTATGCAGCAAATTAAAAACATACAAAAACAAACAAGACGGTCGTTTAAAGCTCCTTCTGCCTCTCGATCAACAGCTGACTCAATGAATTCAGTTTGAAAAACATCCTCACAACAACCGAGCTGCAGCAACAGCATCTACGGGGTAAACATCAGAAGAAAGAACTCTCTGGATCAACACCAGCGGCTCAGTCCGAACAAACAACCGTCCTCATAGCCGGCAGCCGTCATCCTGCAGGAAGCCGACGTCTGGATGAAGGCTTTGCATCTCCTCAGCCTCCAAGTTCATCCAACATCACGCTTCAAAACTATTGGACCATAAATGTATGAAAGGCTCAGAGGGGCTTTGGTCGGCGTGAGAACTCTGCACCCCCGTGACAGGAATCAGTCCCTCCCCCCCCTCCGCGGAGCGGAGCGGCGCTGATACACTGAACCTCTCGGCCCAGACGTGGAGCCAATCGCACCCAGACGGCCTCCCTACCCACAATGCCCGGCTCGTGTGCAGCTGACCTGCTGCAGCACGAGGGGAAGCAGACAGAACGACAGCATGACAGGCGTCGCTATCGGGAAGCGTGGCGCGGCGTGGATTATCACGCAGTCTGTGGAACGCGTCGACAGACCTGCTTCAGTGGGATCGCGTATCGGAGGCACAGAGACGAGGGAGCGGCGGCTTAGCGAAAGCTTTGAGGCAAACGGGAATATTAACCTTTTAAAAGGCTTTGGCTGCAGACTCACTTGATTGTGCCAATCTGCTTTGAGTGAGTTTGACAAGGCAAAGTGTCAGGGTGTGTGTGTGTGTGTGTGTGTGTGTGTGTGTGTGTGTGTGTGTGTGTGTGTGTGTGTGTGTGTGTGTGTGTGTGTGTCAGACTGAAAATCCAAATTGTCACTCTAATCCCCGACAGCCGTATCAAACCTCTCTCTGGATCACAATTCATCATTTGCCACGGAGCAAAAATGAACAACATTTTGTTAACGTCCCTTTTCTTGGTGCTGCTGAGGAAGCAGCCACTAAATATAGATCTTGAAGAGAGCAAATATTTTTCTTCTCTTCAAAGAATTTGAGCAAGAAATTGGACTTGTTCCTCCGTGGCTCGTTGTGGAGGCTCGGAGGGCTTTGAAGTCCGACTCTGGGCCTCGCTCATCAACCAGCTCTCCTTTGCCTTAAAGGAGTCTGTCTTCTCGGGAAACATGCTCACGCTCTGTCCTGCAGGAGATGCTTAGCTTAGCTTAGCTTAGCTAAGCTTAGATTATCTTAGCTTAGCTTAGTTTAGCTTAGCATGAAGACTGAATCCAGGAGTCTGCTCGTACAGAACCCTGACTTAAAGACAAGATACAGAAGTGTCCGCTGGCCTCTTCCCTCCTCAACTCATCCTCGTCACCATGAAATGTGAATATGATAAACAATATAAGAGTACAATAATATAAGTCTGTTATTAAAGTGTGAAGAGTCTATTTAAAGTGAAGAGTTGTGAAGGAATGTGTAAATGTATTGGAATTGTCCCGGGATAGAGCCGGGGAGAAAGTGTTTTTATCTTCAGCCTCAATTGTGTTTTTTTCACTTTGTATTTAAGGAACTTGACCAGAAAAAGACCAGAAACCATAACCAGTTCTATATCAGCTACTCGACCTGTCACCTGGAAGTCTAGAAGACAACTTGTGCACTATGATCTGAGTTTAAACAAACAAGATGTAACATTTTAATCAATGAGATTTGGAGGTTGATTTTATTTCCTTTCGACGAGGCCAGGCCAGCTGTTCCCCCTTTCCAGTCTTTATGCTAAGCTAAGCTAACAGGTTGTAGCTCCATGTTTAACAGACAGATGTAAGAGTGGCATTGGTCCTCTCATCTAACTCTGCATGAAAATTAATAAGCGTATTTTCCCCGAATTATGAGCGATTACTTTAAACCATGCGTATCTATTAAATCTATTTAGCTTGAGAATGAAAGAGCCACAAAGTAACCTGAAGACATTACAATCAACCTGAAGACGTGCATTCCTGTTTTCATTTGGAAAACAAATCATTTCTTCACAGTGAAATTAATCCGTTGACGTCTTCTTGTTTCTAACTTTGCTGCTTCAAAGTCTTTTTAATCGTCTACAACTCAAAGTCTGATTGTTACGAGTCCTCACGCTGAATCTTGCTCTACTTCACTTTGGAAGAGCTACTTGATGAAACATCAAATGAAAAGGAGTCTGGCTGCGTCCCATTTAGCTTTGAGGCAATTTAGGGTTCTCAGCTGCAGTGAACTGAGCCGAGAGAGCGTTTGATATTATTTTACATATGAACAGTGATTATTAAACCAAGCTAGAAGTTTAATGCAGCAAAAGATATGATTACTTCTTCCACCGATGCTAAAGGTATGATTTAGAGCTACATTAATGGCACATATTATAGTATCTGTGTACATTTTGACTGATAAGTAAAGTAAGTGGAAGTAAAAATGCCAAACGAGTATCGGTTTAAGGTCATTTAGGAAGAGTCAAACGTTTATTTTTAAACCATAAAAGGTCGTTTTTAGTATCTTGGTCCCAATAAAAGATAAATAATAATAATCTATGGGATCTTTATTGAAATGTTTTGTTTCTTTTATGCGTTAATGTTAAAAAAAAACTCTATCAGGTTAAATATAGTTATATTTATACTCTCAAACATCAATATCAATATAAGCCTCTGAAACTATTACTGTTCACTACATTTCTATTTTCTCTTTTAAACCAGTCCAGTAAAATGTTTACATTTCACATAATCAGTCAAATATATATATCAAGGTTTACGTAGAGTTCACCTTTAAGATGAATCATATTCAGATCATTTATTTGGGGTTTCGCACTTTCTGGACTTTTTCTAGTCTGCTTTCATAAATGAATTCCCAGGAAGGGAAAAGGATAACAGAAAATTGGTTTGGTGGTTTTAGTTTCAACTGTACACACACACACACACACACACACACACACACACACACACACACACACACACATCCATGGCTTAAAACAGACATACGCAAAGTTAAGCTTCAGTTAATTGCTTCTATTGTAGAGAAGTGTCAGCAGCATCCGTGCAATCCTGCAGCCATCCTAGAGAGGATAATCCTGGATACACACACACACACACACACACACACACACACACACAGTTGTGTTTCCATCACTTCAGAGGATTTTACGTAACCATAACCTTACCCTTAACCTCAACCTAAACTTAAGTTTTCACGCTATGATGTAGTGATTTAAGTTATGGGGACCTGAATTTTGTCCCCGAAATGTCAGTAATACACGACACACATACACATACAGTTGTGTTTCTATCACTTCAGAGGTCATCACATTGAATTACATTCATTTCCAGAAGACTTACCCTAACCTTACACCAAGTTTTCACCCTGATACGTATTGATGTACCCTGTGGGGACCCGCATTCTGTCCCCAAAAGGAAAGCGAGTCCCCGCAATGTAGGTATTACACGCCTACACACACACACACACACACACACACACACACACACACACACACACACACACACACACACACACACACACACAGTGTTACCATCACTTCAGAGATCATCACATTGACTTACATTCATTTCCTGAAGACTAACCCTAACCTTACACCAACATTAAACCAAGTCTTTACCCCAATATGTAATGATGTACCATGTGGGGACCATAGACTGGATACAAAGAGTGGATGTAGTCGCCCCCTGGTGGTCAGGAGAGAGAATGCAGCTTTAACACATGAAGCTTTGACTTCTATACAACCAGAGGAGTCGCCCCCTGGTGGTCAGGAGAGAGAATGCAGCTTTAACACATGAAGCTTTGACTTCTTGGAGTGCTGTCAGGAGAGAGAAGCCACACATGAAGCTTTGACTTCTATACAACCAGAGGAGTCGCCCCCTGGTGGTCAGGAGAGAGAATGCAGCTTTAACATGAAGCTTTGACTTCACTTTAAAGAACCAGAGGTTGCCACCTGATGGGGACCTGCATGTTGTCCTCAATACACACACACACACACACACACACACACACACACACACACACACACACACACACACACACACACACACACACACAAACACACACAGGGTCACAAAGGTCCAAGCAGACCTGCTGAGGTGGAGACATTACTGGCAGTTCGACCTGAAGCTGCTTCAGGCTTCATCCTTTGATGTCAACAGAGGAAGGTTAGCACCAGGAGTCCTCCCCCACCCCCCTCACCTCCACCCCATCGCCCCTCACCTCCACCCCATCGCCCCTCACCTCCAACCCATCGCCCCTCACCTCCACCCCATCGCCCCTCACCTCCACCCCTCTCTCAGCTCTCCCCCATCGGGATGTTGTTGTCTCGGGTAAGTTTGCTGCAGAAGCCCGGACCAGATGTCAGAGAGGCCGAGAAGCTGCAGCTCTCACTTCTGGTCCTAATGAGCTCTGGGACTAATTGAGAAGGCAGCTTGTGCATCGTCTACACTCCTCCAGCTGCAAACACACACACACACACACACACACACACACACACACACACACACACACACACACCCGCACACACGCACACGCACACACACACACACACACACAAACACAGACACAGACACAGACACACACACACACACACACACACACACACACACACACACACACACACACACACACACACACACACACACAGACACACACACACACACAGACATACGCACACACACACACACACACGCTTGGTGGTTTTTAACTGTTTTAACCGGAGGAATCATCGGATGTCTGAATCTTAAAGTCACTACGAGGAACTTTTGTTTCCTGGTGGTTCTGGCGCCCCCTGTGGACTAAAGAGGTGTGTCTCTGAGCACCAGGTGGTGGTTCTAGCGCCCCCTGTGGACTAAAGAGGTAGTGTCTCTGAGCACCAGGTGGTGGTTCTAGCGCCCCCTGTGGACTAAAGAGGTAGTGTCTCTGAGCACCAGGTGGTGGTTGTGGCGCCCCCTGTGGACTAAAGAGGTAGTGTCTCTGAGCACCAGGGTCCCTTTAGAGAACCTCTCATTGTACTGCAGCAGGTCTATAGAGGACCAGGACTACACTGAGACTGGTTCAGGATCAGGTAAAATGCATCACCAATTATAATAAAATAATAATATAATAGTATATGGTAACTCTGAGTACTTTACTTCGTGCTACTTTTCCTTCTCAGACTTGTCTCCGTGTCTCTTTCCTCCTCGGCCTCACTTCCCCTCCTTCTCTCAGATTCTCCCAAAGAAAGAAGAAAGTTTTAGCCCGAGGGTCTGGTTGTGTAATAAGACCGGAGCTACTCAGCCGTGAGAAACCATCTCCTCCTCGCCTCCATCTCCTCCTCACCTCTATGTCTCTCCTCGCCTCTATGTCTCTCCTCTCACTGTCACAGGGAGGAGGACGAGGAGTCGGCTGAGGAGGAAGCAGGAGGAAGAATCACGAGATTAGGAGGAGGAGAGGATGTAGTTTTAAATGAAGCCGACGAGCATTCACAACAAACACGAGGAGCACGGAGTCTGAACCTGCACCCTCTCTCACCCCGAGGAACCAGACCCCACACACACACACACACACACACACACACACACACACACACACACACACACACACACACACACACACACACACACACACACGCTGGGTGACATTACATCTCTGCTGGGTGATCTCATTAACCACAGACACCGACGGTGAGATGAAACCAGTGATGCAGAGCACGATACCGAGTGTGTGTGTGTGCGTGTGTGTGTGTGTGTGTGTGTGTGTGTGTGTGTGTGTGTGTGCGTGCGTGCGTGCGTGTATTTACAAATCGAACATTTGTGCATGTGTGTGAGGAAAGACGGCAGGGACAAGGATTATCAAGAAGACTGAAGCATGCTGGGAACTGATGGATGAATTCAAATGAAAAAGTGTGTGTGTGTGTGTGTGTGTGTGTGTGTGTGTGTGTGTGTGTGTGTGTGTGTGTGTCCTCAGACATTCACCGGCTCTGTGAGACCAACTGTCACTTTGGATTTTCAAAATAAAATCACAGAGTGAAAGTGATGAAATCTTCTGGAACAAAGAGCTCAAACCAGAGTTTATTAATAATAATATTTATCTTTTATAAAACGTGTTTACAGAGAAACTATTAACTTGTTTTGGCTGCAACTAACGATGATGTCCATGCTTTTCATTCAGCTGCAGATCATTTTCTTAATTAATAATTTTGTATATGAATTATCAGAAATAAAATCCATGGTGACGTCTCCAACACCACAAAACCCACATTTATTAAGTTTAAAGTTTAAAGTTTTAACAGTTCGACTCATCGACTCGTGGATTAATGGATCAATGGAGTCGTAGTTTGAGCTCTAAACTTGATTTGAAGAAAATGAAACTCAAAAGAAAAGATGATCCAAAAGAGGAAGTATCTTTAGTTCCTCAGTAATCACCACGACGACCGAGCGATGGAGGAGGACTTCCTCCAACCTGGCAACCCAAACCCTGTTCCCTCAACCCTCTGGGGTCTGAGGGCGTTTTCCCGATTTTTACATATTTTCTTAAATTCACCTTTAAGGTACTTGTACATGAGACGTACCCATGTGTTGTATATCATAATGTGCAGAACATCTCAGCTATCTATATAATGAGGAACCAGTTGTCCTAAGAGACTGTGTACAAGGATAATTTGACCATAAAGCTGAAAGATTGAAGTCCGATTTTTTTTAATTCTTCAAATCTCTTGTGAAAACATAACTTTACTCATGTGAACTGTGTTGGAGCTTTAAATTGGTTTATCAAAGTCTTAGGTTCACAACAGTGGTGGAATATACGGATAAAATAGTAGATAAATGTATAATAAATGTCAAGAACCAAATTGTCACTCCACTTCCACCAGCTGTCAGAGGGACTGAGATCAAATGGGACTGAGTCATTACTTCATATACAGATCAAGCTTCATGGGATGTGTGCAGATGAAACATGAACATTACAACCGTTTATGTTTTCAAACTAAATATTAACTATATCTCTGAAAGTACGTCTCTAACTGTAAACGTTCTCTTCGTACTTCCTCTCTTCTCTCTGAGCTCTCGATGCAGACTGAATGTAAACACAGTGTTTCTGTAGCGTGAGGTGGTGGGTAGGTCCTTAGGGATTTACTGAGTGTTCATTGGTTAGTTTCATACTGAATGTAAACACAGTGTTTCTGTAGCGTGAGGTGGTGGGTAGGTCCTTAGGGATTTACTGAGTGTCCACTGGTTAGTTTCATACTGAATGTAAACACAGTGTTTCTGTAGCGTGAGGTGGTGGGTAGGTCCTTAGTGGTTAGTTTCATACTGAATGTAAACACAGTGTTTCTGTAGCGTGAGGTGGTGGGTAGGTCCTTAGGGATTTACTGAGTGTTCATTGGTTAGTTTCATACTGAATGTAGACGGACACATGAATCCACAAATGATGCTGAGAGGCGGAGCTCGACGCCCACGAATCACACGACACGTTGATGCTCCTGACTCGCTGTGTGAGTCACGTACGATCTTGTGAGAACTAGGACACGGAGGTGGAGAGTCTATTGATTCCAACAACATCTCAACCATATCTCTGTGACGTATTATCGTGGAGAAAATAATATAAACAGCGAGCGAACAACGTGCGTCGACCCCAGAGAGTTAAGGGTACGAGATCGGTAGCATTCCGATTGCCTCTCAACATGACGACGGCCCACGAGCTCACGGCTAACGGGGTTTATTTGAGGTTTATTTGAGGGGAACCGGAGGGAGACCGCTTCCACGAAGACCATCAGCTGGGAAGATCCACCGTGAAGCTACTTTTGGATCACGGCCGTCGCCATCTTGTTTTTTTGCAAACAGTGAACAGGAAGTGACCATATATGGACTGAGGAGGACATAGAGACCTGTCAATCACCCTGTAGCCCCGCCCTAAAGCATCCCCTGCTTTATGGTCTGTCTGACTCTAAATGGACCATAATTTACTAAATGAACATCATGCTGTATTGAAGAAGACTTGAAACTAGAGATTGAGACATAAACTCATGTTTACAATGTTTACTGAGGGAATAAATCAAGAGAGAAGTAGAGTCATTTTCTATAGACTTCTATACAACCAGAGGAGTCGCCCCCTGGTGGTCAGGAGAGAGAATGCAGCTTTAACACATGAAGCTTTGACTTCTATACAACCAGAGGAGTCGCCCCCTGGTGGTCAGGAGAGAGAATGCAGCTTTAACACATGAAGCTTTGACTTCTATACAACCAGAGGAGTCGCCCCCTGGTGGTCAGGAGAGAGAATGCAGCTTTAACACATGAAGCTTTGACTTCTATACAACCAGAGGAGTCGCCCCCTGGTGGTCAGGAGAGAGAATGCAGCTTTAACACATGAAGCTTTGACTTCTATACAACCAGGAGTTTTAAAAGTATAAACGTATTCTTTTGATTTTGTCTTGTTATGTCATCTTTCTGAGGAGGCCCCCCCCCCCTCCCCCTCCTCCCTTCATCACCACCTCCTCCGCATGCTTTGAAATGAGGAGGATTGGCAACCAAAAGCGTGTTCTCATCAAGCGCTTATAACTGATCTATGCAGCATTAATAAACAAGTTATGAACCATCAGCCATCCAAAGCTGATCTCAGGACGTGGAACCAAACAGACAAAGACACAGGAAGCAGCAACGTTCAGATCGATTTTAAATAGTTTGTTTTGAATTATTATTATTATTAGACGAAGACCTCTGTGACGAAGCTGAATCCAAATATATGAAAACATGAGAGATATGACACAACGAGGAAAGATGGAGGAGCTCTGAGGACTCATGTCTCCATCTGCAGCGACATCAACATCAACTTTCCTTTCACTTTTCACTGCTGATGCCCAAACAGAAGGAATCCCCCCTCCCCTCCCACTGCAGAGCCCCTCTCTGATGGAGGCTCCCACGCACACGAGTGGGCTCCGGTCCACAGGAAGCTCGTGCAGCCAAAAGCAAATAGCCCGCAACAGCGTTTTTATTTCAAGACTTCAAAAGGGGGTCTGCTTCAGCACCCCCTCCCCCCCTCACCCTCCCTCTGCCCCCCCCCCTCTCAACAACACAGGGATGTCCACAGAGGCGAGTTTCTCTCGCAGCGCGTTATATTAATAACTGAGCTGCTGGTGTTATTGTGTCTGGTCTGAGGGTCTGAGGGTCTGAGGTCTGAGGGTCTGAGGGTCTGAGGTCTGAGGTCTGAGGGTCTGAGGTCTGAGGTCTGAGGTAGACCTACCTGAGGAGACGCGGTTCCACAGCAACCCGACCCACAGCAGCGCGGACCAGGAGGCGCGGAGCCGGTACCGGAGCCGGTACCGGACCGAGCGCGCGGCCGGCGGCATGG
>JACSYO010001471.1:65000-75000 GCA_016806645.1 Ophiodon elongatus
CTCCCAGACCACGTCCCCAAAACCTGTGATCGCGAACCAGGATTTAGGAACCCTGGGTGGTTCTAGATGAAACTCTTGGAATACATGAAGGGTTCTTGGTAGAACCCCTTGGGCGGGTTCTTGTTAGCACCCCTAGAAGGTGGTAAGGTTCTGGACAGAACATCCGAGGATGGAGCCATTACACCATAGAAGGGTTCTCTGGAGACCCTCTCATTGGGGGTTTTGAGTGGAACCTTACACAGATGGTTCTAGGTGTAACCCTTTATGTTTTATGTTAAGTTTTAGGTAAAATTATCTGAAAGGATTCCAGGTGTAACCTTTATAAAAACGTTGACCAGGAACCGTAATGGGGATTCTCCAACGGGGACAAGCAGAAGAACCCAGGATGGTTCTAATCAGAACTTTTATTTGTAAGAGGGTTCTCACCTGAGAGCTCACCTCAGTCGGTCTCCTTCTTCAGGTATCTCTTCATGACTGAAGCCACGTCTCCCCCCTCGCTGCCCTCGGCCTCCAGTCTTTCTCCCTGCGGCCTCTCTAACCTGCGTCTGGACCCGCCTCCCTGGGAACTTCCCCCAGAACCGCCGGAGCTGGACGACTCGGTCTCAGAGCTCTTCCTGCCGCGGGTCGAAGGAGGCAGCTCCCCGAAGTGGACGCTCAGCGCCCGCCGGCCTCTCACGGAGCCGGCCAGGCTGCTGGCGGACTGAGCTCTCCGGATGGCGGGCAGGATGTCGGAGGCCGCGTCGTCACGGTCCTCAATCAGGCGGCGGTTTTGGAAGACCATGGGTTCTGAACCCAGACAGCCTTCACCTCCCTCCTCCGCGGCGAGACTACCCAGCATGCACCGCCTCAGCGCCTGCGGGGAGCGCTGCATGGGGGTCGCCCGGGAGCGTAGGCGTTGGTCCGGGTCCTCCTCCGGGATGGACAGGGAGGGAGGTTGATGGCGAGCGGCGAGGGGCGACGCCAAGGAGGAGAGGCGGGGCAGCGAGGGCACCGAGGAGAGGGAGTCGCTGGAGTTGAAGCGAGAGAGTTTGGCTGCGGACGTCTGGGCGTCGCCGACGGAGCGAGCGCTGGCGGCGCGATGCAGGAGCGGAGATGGCGGTTTGAGGATGCCGGGCCCGGACCGGGACTCCTGGAGGTCGGCGGGGCCGAGGGCCGAGGCCCTCCGTCTGAGCGTCGAGGCCGCGGTGGTTTGGTAAACTGGCAGGGAGACGGTGCTACCGGCGCCTTCGCTCGCATCGCCGCCCGCTCTGCGTTTACGGAGTCCGTCCAGCAGCTCGGACAGAGCCGAGGAGGACGGGGCCCGACTGGGGCCCCTGGTACCGGGCCCGCCAGCCTCAGAGCCCTCGGCATCGGGATCCACACAAGAACTGTCGACGAGGGATTATTTTTAATGATTTAGTCAGAATCAGGTTTATTGGTAGTAGATTTCCATAGTAAAGAATCATAAACATGAAATAGAAATTTACAATTAAAAAATATGTGAAACTAAAAGATGTATAGTGGGAAAAATGTTGACAAAAAAATGCGCCATTGCTCACAGTATGCAGACATGTTTGTTTTTTTAAACTGTGGAAAAAGAAAATTCACAATTTTGCTGAATTAAATTTGCCATTTCATTATTGATTAATGATTTATTCATAATCAGAAGTAGATTTCCACATACAATAAATGTGCCTTGGTATTTTGGTGAGTAACAGTCACAATAAACATAGTGAGAGAAAATAAAAACAAGAATCATGAATATAAAATAGGCATTTACAATAAACAAAATAAATAAAATATATCTGTTTTCAAATGAAAAGATGTGAAATGTTAAAAATGAAGAGAATGGAATGTGAAAAATATTGACAAAACATGTGCCATTGCTCATTTGCATATTACATTTGCTTCCTCTTTTGTACCAACAGTCCTGAACGTTAATAAACTCAGTTTACCGTCAGAGATCAGAAGGAATCTGTTTTGGGGCTTACCGGAAGCTGTAGGTGCTCATGGTGTCAGCGAGAGACTGGCGCCCCCCCTGGCTGCTGATGGTACTGCTGCCGTACGGGGAGCCCCCTCCGCGGGACCCTCCTCTGGGCACTCCCAGCCAATGACGGATCCCCTCTCCCACGTCCTCCGTCCCGATGGAGCCGACGCTGGACACCGAGTCACTGCCGAGCAAGACCTCACTTTATCACAGCCCGATGGAGACGACCCCCCCATCCCCCATGCCCCCCCTCCCATGCCCCCTCCCTGCCCCATTCTTTAGCTGGGAAATATGCACCAATAGCTGCATCATGAGCATGCACACACTGCAGGCTGCAGCTCAACACACAGTTGGTAAATCCGCTGCCGGTCTCAGGAGGATCTCAGATCAGACTTCTAGAAGTTCTACTCATCAAAGAGGACGTGCATCGTTATCCAACCGAACTAAAGCAGATTAAAAGCTGCGGTTCTGAAGTTCTACACACAGACCGGTCTCTAAACATGCTGAATGCTTTGGCTTTCACAAGCCGACATGCGGTTCCTTTGGGTTGAGAACCCAGTGGTCTGATGTGGACCAGAACCCTGGTGGGGTTTGATACGCAGTGAGAACATTGGTAGAGATGGACCCAGGTAGACGAGGGGTTAACAAGACCAGGATGAAGAGAACACACAGAAATATGCAAAATAAAGTCCACAAACATAGTTTCTAAAGTCCTGGAGAAGTGGAGCAGAAGGTTTCATGTCAGAGGGAAACGTTGACGAAACCAATAAGTATATTAACGTCTCAGTGGGACAATAACAGAGAGCTCCTCTGCTTCCACCCGCAGAACCAGAGCTGGTCCTCTACACACCTCAGTGTAGTCCTGGTCCCCTATAGACCTCAGTGTAGTCCTGGTCCTCTATAGACCTCAGTTTAGTCCTGGTCCTCTACACACCTCAGTGTGGTCCTGGTCCTCTATAGACCTCAGTTTAGTCCTGGTCCTCCACAGACCTCAGTGTAGTCCTGGTCCTCTACAGACCTCAGTGTAGTCCTGGTCCTCTACAGACCTCAGTGTAGTCCTGGTCCTCTACAGACCTCAGTGTAGTCCTGGTCCTCTATAGACCTCAGTGTAGTCCTGGTCCTCTATAGACCTCAGTGTAGTCCTGGTCCTCTACAGGCCTCAGTGTAGTCCTGGTCCTCTACAGACCTCCATCAGTAACCAGACCACCAGAGAGGAGATGGTCTGGTTCTAGAGAGTCCTTCTTAAAGCTCCTCATCGGAGCCACCGGGTCGGATTCTGGTGAAACCACGGGAGAACCAGAACCAGGACTGAGAGGGCAGACTGTCAGACCCTCTTTAGTCCACAGGGGGCGCCGCAACCACCACAATAAAAGCTCCTCGTAGAGACTTTAAAGGTGCAGCAGTTAGTTTCATGCTCAAAGGATCCTTTTGTACTTTGTCCATCATTTCCTCAGTTTTCCTTCAGTAATAATAAAATTGGAAAAAGTTATTTGGTAAAATCTGAAACACGATGACATCACTAGCGTATCGGCGTCTTTAGAGTTCTCCTTAGAAAACTTCCTCTGTTGACAGTTTCAGCTGAAAGAACAATGAAACATCTTTGAGAAGCTGCTTGTTGTATGAATCAGGCTAAACGTTTATCATAGTCTGACTGAACGTCTGTTTATCATATAGTCTGACTGAAGGACTGTTTATCATATAGTCTGACTGAACGTCTGTTTATCATATAGTCTGACTGAAGGACTGTTTATCATATAGTCTGACTGAACGTCTGTTTATCATATAGTCTGACTGAACGTCTGTTTATCATATCGACTGACTGAACGACTGTTCGTCTGCTACAGAACCGGGAAAGAAACGGCTACATTTGTGACATTTTAAAAGTTTTGCTTCAAATTAGTTTAACATTTGGAAGTGTAACGTATGAACACACATCCTCTGAACTGTTAACAGAGAAATAACATCCAGATCTCATGATCCATTCAAGACGTTGGAACCGAGGAACCGAGGAACCTGTTTGGTTTTATCATAACTGATAGAAACGACGGCCAAAACTAACAGAAAAGAACGATCCTTTATGAAGTCAAGTCTTTCATATTCATGTTTCACATGCACACACACACACACACACACACACACACACACACACACACACACACACACACACACACACACACACACACACACACACACACGGTTCTTACAGCTCTTTCCTTCGAGTCAGGGACTCCACCGCGGTGTGAGCGCTGCAGGGGGCAGAGTGTGAGAGGGTGAGGTCACACACACGGTCACATGGTTTTAAGGAGAACCCCGAGGGTGACCCCCCCCCGCGGTGACCCCGCCTACCTTTCAGAGTCGCTCTCGTCGCTGGACTCCACCTCCTCCAGGGCGGCCTGCAGGTCCACGATGCGGCGGATGGAGGTCTCCAGGTCGGCCTGCAGCGCCTGTCTGACGGCGTTGAGCTCCTCCACCTGCATCTCCTGCAGAGCAGACGGAGGTCAGAAGGTCAGAAGGACGTTCGTTCACCTTCAACCACGGACTGTAAACAGGAAGTGGGCGGAGTCATCGGGACGTTGGTTTGTGGACGTTTCGAAGCCTCCAGTTTCGGTGTTTTGGCCGCCGCCATCTTTGTTTTTGCAACCAGTAAACAGGAAGTGACCATATGTGGACTGAGGAGGAGTGACCTGTCAATCACCTTGTAGCCCCGCCCTAAAGCATCCCCTCTTTATGGTCTGTCTGACTCTAAATGGACCATAACTTACTAAATGAACATCATGCTGTATTGAAGAAGACTTGGAACTAGAGATTGAGACATAAACTCATGTTTACAATGTTTACTGAGGGAATAAATCAAGAGAGAAGTAGAGTCATTTTCTATAGACTTCTATACAACCAGAGGAGTCGCCCCCTGGTGGTCAGGAGAGAGAATGCAGCTTTAACACATGAAGCTTTGACTTCTATACAACCAGAGGAGTCGCCCCCTGGTGGTCAGGAGAGAATGCAGCTTTAACACATGAAGCTTTGACTTCTATACAACCAGAGGAGTCGCCCCTGGTGGTCAGGAGAGAGATGCAGCTTTAACACATGAGCTTTGACTTCTATACAACCAGAGGAGTCGCCCCCTGGTGGTCAGGAGAGAGAATGCAGCTTTAACACATGAAGCTTTGACTTCTATACAACCAGAGGAGTCGCCCCCTGGTGGTCAGGAGAGAGAATGCAGCTTTAACACATGAAGCTTTGGCTTCACTTTTCACCTTTAACGAGCCACCTCTGTAAAGACCCCGAGGTCCAATCAGCCACAGCAATTACCTTCATTCTTTCCAATATTATCTCATCAGTCAGCCACTGAACGCCCCGCGTCCTCTCTCACATACGACCTCCGCCCGGCTCCGTTAGAGAGGAAACAGTTACATCCGCACGGCGACATTGAGAGAATATCGAGAGAAATATTGAGAAATATTGATTCATCTTGTCGTTGTTTTTTTTGTGGTTGTTCTGTCTCTTTGGCATCCTGTCACGCGCACACACACACACACACACACACACACACACACACACACACACACACACACACACACACACACACACACACACTTCTAGGCTTTCAAAGTTATTGGCTTTGAGGAGACGGGTGTTGGTGCAGTGGTTGTCATAGAGACACATAACCATGTATGAATTTGTGTGTGTGTGTGTGTGTGTGTGTGTGTGTGCGCGTGTGCGTGTGTGTGTGTGTGTTGGTGCGCGTGTGCGTGCGTGTGTGTGTGTGTGTGTGTGTGTGTGTGTGTGTGTGTGTGTGTGCGCCCATAACCTTGAAGAGACAATGAGGATTAATCACAGTCAGAGAGAGAAAGCAGGATGAGGGAGAGATGACGAAGAGGAGGAGGATGAGGAGAGTGTGTGAGCATGTGTGTGTGTGTATGAATATGTCTATTCACACAGGCTGTGTGTGTGTGTGTGTGTGTGTGTGTGTGTGTGTGGTAGGTTTTTAAAGGGCATCCTTGTGTGTGCGTTTCTTTGCTCTGTGCTAATAACTGAATAATTATTGAAGCTCCTTCTCTTCTCAGAGGTCACGAAGAAATCTGTCGTGAACAAGAACCCAGCGGAGAAACTCTGAGTTTTACTGGGAAAATCTATTTAGCTATTCAATAATCTGTTTACTTTGTCTTTATGTGACTTAAATGGACTCCTAAAACCAAGAAAAAAAGATTAGAAAGTATAATGCTGAGATCCAGGAAGATGGCGATGAGATGGATTAAAGACCTTCACCAAGGTACTGTCCCTTTAAGAGACACGTACAACCAGGAAGAGACCAAAGCAACTGTATAGAGACCAAACAACTACAAAGATGCACAGAATGACCACAAACATCACAAAATAACTGCAAAGAAACACATAATGACCACAGAGAGAAAGAAAGAGACGACAAAGAGACGCAAAAATACTATAAAGAGACCAAAACAACCACAAAGACTCACAGAACGACCACAAAGCAACACAAAGGGACCAAAACAGCTTCAAGGAGACACAAAAACTACAAAGAGGCAACAAAGCAACTACAGTGAGATGCAAAACTGCTGCAAAGACACAAAGTGACCAAAGAAACTACAAAGAGACACAAAACAACAACAACAACAACAAAAAGGCTCCGTTTGTCTTAAAATTACAATTACAGAACTTTATAGAAAGAAGACAGATTCTTTTCTCAGGTTAATATAAGATACTCGTTGCAGTATTATATATGAATACCAGATGAGATACTTTATATATGTATATATATTATATATGTGGAAACTGGGCAGCTTGTTCAGTTTCATTTAGTTTGTTGCTCTGAAATATGAAGAGATGTATAAAGAGAATGATGTTCTGTTGTTGTGTCACTGGAAGATTTCTTGTTATATTTTGATGTTTGATCTACATATACTGTACAAACAAATATACACACACATGTATGTAGAAGTGGTTTTTCAGAAACTATCTCAGAGAAGATTTTGATCTCTGGAGTCTGACCTTCAACAGTTTGACCCCGTCGTTGTTCCAGATCTCAGCGATTGATTACATCCTGTTTTCCCCAAAATAATAATAATTAAAATAATCTTTGTGAGCCTCCGTCCTGCTGTCGCTGCCGATGATCAAACTCCTGCAGAAACCAAAGTGATGCTTTCTAATGTTGCAGATGATTCAGCAGCTGTTGTTGTGAGGACAGCGGAGGACTTTCTCTCGCCTGGAGGAAGAGTTTCTCTCGCCAGGGAGTTTTTTATTTTTTCAAGCTCCATTTTTTTTTAAATGTTGGATGAGAGTAACGAGTTCTGTGGGTTTATATTTAGCAGGTCTGCAGGAGGCAGGAAAGCCAGAGACGTGTCCTCAACGAGGATCTCTGGGCTTCATGTGACGGGATTGTTGTTTTTATTTCCTTTTTTATTTCAACGTTACACGAGTGTGACGTAAAAGGTCGGACATGAGAGAATAAAATGAAAAGGGGATGAGAAGAAATTATAAGAAAGAAGACCAGGCGGCAACACTTCATGTGTTAAAGCTGCATTCTCTCTCCTGACCACCAGGGGGCGACTCCTCTGGTTGTATAGAAGTCTATAGAAAATGACACTTTTTCATAGACTTCTATACAACCAGAGGAGTCGCCCCCTGGTGGTCAGGAGAGAGAATGCAAGTTTTAAGACATGAAGCGGAGGTTGCCACCTACAAAGACGATTAGACTTTTATGAAAAGTTGATGTTTGGGAGAGTATGGGAGCCCCCTGACATCATTAAATGAGGGTTTTGGTTACCAGCTCCATGCGCCTGCGTCCGCTGTCCTGCTCCCTCTGGACCAGGTCCTCCATCTCCAGCCTCATGTCCTGCAGGCGCTGCAGGTAGTAGCGGGCGTTCTCCTTCTCCCGGGCCTCGGCCTGGGCGCTCTGCTCCAGCTCCTCCCCCAGGCGGACCACGCTGTCCCTCAAACGCAACACCAGCACCTGCCATCATCAAATAACAAAATCAGGAGTGGGAGGGGCCTTCTCATTCAAATCAAAGTAGCTGGGTGATTGGAGCGGCGGCCATGTTTAAGTGTAGCGTTGCCATGGCGACCGCTGTAGCGGGCTAACCGCCGTATAAACTAAACACACTCACATCAAGTTCTACACGAACAACTAAAACCAGCAGTGGAGAAAAATTATTAATTTTACAAATTCTTGCTTCATCCACAACGTAGCACAGAAACCAGCTGGATAGTTAGCTAGTTTAATTAGCGAGCTTGCTAATTCCACCATGCTACAGTGCTACAGTCATGCCAGATCATAAGAAGCCCCAAATGAACTGCTCGGCCTGGACTCAGACTTTACCGTTTCTAACTGAGCGCTCATGATGACTTTTACCCTTCAATTAGCTGATGCTGATCGCTAGCGCTAATGCTAATTGTTAGCGCAAATTGCAAATGCTAATTGGTAGCAGGCTGATAATATTATGTTAAGAGAGCTCTAAAGGGTCTGTTATTGTGATGAAATACATGTAAACATTTGTGAATTTTAAATGCAAGGCGTAGATATGTATATGCTAACTATTAGCATTAACACAAGCTGTATGTGTTTTAGCGATTAGCATTCAGCGATCCACGGGCTAATTGAAAGAACAATGAATCCTGTTGGTTGGGGAACAAATCTGCTTCCATATCAATCAACAGCAAAAACATATTTCAATAGCTGGGTTTCAACCAGTCGGGCCATCGCTTTGCATATTTATTACAAAATGTGTAGAATTAAAATACTTTGCACTGACAAGTCACGATTATGACCTGAAGACATCAACAACCCTCTCAAGTACACACACAGGTAGGCCTTCAGCTGGTTTGGGGGTTAGTATGATTATGTGTTGCATCATGGGGGCTGGATCATGTGACCTCACCTCAAACCTCTTCACCTGTCCTCTCTGAAACTCCAGCTTATTCTCCAGGTCGCACACGCGCGCCTCCTGTCTGCTGACGATGCTACGCCCCACGGTGGACGCCTCCAGGAACTGCACCCTCGACACGCTCTGCTGGAGCTGCATGGGGGCGGGGCGGGGGGGGGGGGGGGGGGGGGGGGGGGGGGGGGGGGCATTTAGAGAGGCTCACTAATGCACCGACACGTGAATGTGGAAGCAGTGACCACAGAGCTGACCAGGACTAACACAAACCTCCTCCTGCAGACTGTGGCTCTGCTTCTTGGCCTCCTCCAGCTCCGCTTGCAGCTCTCGGATCTGAGAGATGTCACTGGACGACTGAAGGGGGGAGAGGGAGAGAGAGGGGGAGGGGGAGGGGGAGGGGGAGAGAGAGAGAGAGAGAGAGAGAGAGAGGGAGGAGGGAGGGGGTAGGGAGGGAGGGAGGGGTGGGAGAGAGGGAGGGAGGAGAGGGAGGGGGAGGGAGTTCATGGTGTTGATGAAACCAAAGCAGAGTGGGTGAGGTGGAGGAGGGTGGAGGAGGGTGGAGGAGGCTTCACCTGAGCGATGAGCGCCTTGTGCTTCTTCATGAGCTCGTTCAGGTCCTCCTGGTCCTCCTCCAGCCTCTTCAGCAGGTCCAGCTTCTCATGCTGCAGCAGGGCCAGCTGCTCATCCACCTGGACACACACAGAGGACAGGGGTCAGGGGTCAGGGGACAGAGGTCAGAGGTCAGGGGTCAGGGGTCAGAGGACAGGGGACAGAGGTCAGGGGACAGAGGTCAGAGGTCAGGGGTCAGGGGACAGAGGTCAGGGGACAGAGGTCAAGGGACAGAGGTCAGGGGTCAGAGGTCAGGGGACAGAGGTCAGAGGTCACGTGGGTCGTGTGGATGTATACGAGAGGTCACGGATCGGCACAGAAGAAAAAAGGAAGCAAACATAACTTTTAGACTGCTGATCACGTTGTGTTGCCTCTGATACTGATGTTGATTAATAAATACATATCTCTTTGTTGTCTGATTATAGAAGAAGGTCGACAAGGATCCAGACTTTTTAGTTTTTGTAACCATCCCAAAAACTATTTCAACGTTCTGAAGTCAGTTTTTCTAGTGATTTCTAGTGTTTTTTCTTCA
>JACSYO010001472.1:0-24661 GCA_016806645.1 Ophiodon elongatus
CAAACAAACATTTCAAGTGTGACTGCAGAGAGCATATAAAGTCGTAGTGCTGGAACACATTTACACCAACCTGAAGAGGTTATTGGAGTCGTCTCTGGCTGCATGGAGGTACTGAGCTCCAGTTGTATCGTGGGTCAACTTCACTGCTGTGAGAAACAAGTCAGGGACCACAACAACCTGAGGAAAAAAGACTAAAATGACCATTTGTTTGAGTCAAGGATCTCATGCCACTGGATCGGACCGTGTACAAGAAGGACGATGAAATCCTGATTCATAACGCGTCCTTTTACCAGGATAGATTCCTTTAAAAGCCCTAAATCACACTAAGTTTACCTCTTTGACTGTAAAGCCATGGATTTTCTGTCCTGGTCGGTACTGACATGCCCTCTCCTGTGCTGAAGAGCTCTTCAGCCTCCATGTCTGCTGCTGTGCATTGAAGCTGGAAGAACAAGAAAAATAAATAAAAAATTGTTGATAGCACAAAAGAATAATTCGGCCATCTTTGCATAAACAAATGCAGATTTTACAGCGTCGACGTTCCTATTAACGCTGTAATTAGAAGTTTCCTCTGTTATAAAAATGTTTTATCTGTTCAAAACATAATGCAGCCACACAACGTCCACGCGGACCTTAGATTTAAAAGATTAGAAAATAAGGAACTGGGAGGTTTTTCCAATCTCCACCCACAGACTCAATAGTCCGTGAGGGTTTAGTTCTGTGCCCCTGTCAAGTGTTTGAGTCTCTCGCAGACATTTTGAGCCCTTTATGAACTCTTTCGGAGGAAACCGGTTCAACTGGATTAAACCCGTTAAAACATAGAAATTAAATTAAAAAAGGTTATTTTGGGGGGAGGGAGGAAACCGGAGTACCCGGATTAAACCCTTTAAAACATGGAAATTAAATTAAGACAGTTGGTTTTGAAGGGAGGAAACCGGAGTACCTGGATTAAACCCTTTAAAACATAGAAATTAAATTAAGAAAGTTATTTTGGGGGGAGGGAGGAAACCGGTTCAACCGGATTAAACCCTTTAAAACATAGAAATTAAATTAAGAAAGTTATTTTGGGGGGGAGGGAGGAAACCGGAGTACCCGGATTAAACCCTTTAAAACATAGAAATTAAATTAAGAAAGTTGGTTTTGAAGGGAGGAAACCGGTTCTACCGGATTAAACCCTTTGAAAAAATATAGAAATTAAATTAAGACAGTTGGTTTTGAAGGGAGGAAACCGGAGTACCCAGATTAAACCCTTTAAAACATATAAATTAAATTAAGAAAGTCGGTTTTGAAGGGAGGAAACCGGAGTACCTGGATTAAACCCTTTAAAACATAGAAATTAAATTAAGAAAGTTGGTTTTGAAGGGAGGAAACCGGAGTACCCGGATTAAACCCTTTAAAACATAGAAATTAAATTAAGAAAGTTGTTTTGAAGGGAGGAAACCGGAGTACCCAGATTAAACCCTAGAAATTAAATTAAGAAAGTTGTTTTGGAGGGAGGAAACTGGAGTACCCGGATTAAACCCTTTAAAACATAGAATTTAAATTAAGAAAGTTGGTTTTGAAAGGAGGAAACCGATTCAACCGGATTAAACCCTTTAAAACATAGAAATTAAATTAAGAAAGTTGGTTTTGAAGGGAGGAAACCGGAGTACCCAGATTAAACCCTTTAAAACATAGAAATTAAATTAAGAAAGTCGGTTTTGAAGGGAGGAAACCGGAGTACCTGGATTAAACCCTTTAAAACATAGAAATTAAATTAAGAAAGTTGGTTTTGAAGGGAGGAAACCGGTTCTACCGGATTAAACCCTTTAAAAAAACATAGAAATTAAATTAAGACAGTTGGTTTTGAAGGGAGGAAACCGGAGTACCCAGATTAAACCCTTTAAAACATAGAAATTAAATTAAGAAAGTTGGTTTTGAAGGGAGGAAACCGGAGTACCCAGATTAAACCCTTTAAAACATAGAAATTAAATTAAGAAAATTGGTTTTGAAGGGAGGAAACCGGAGTACCCGGATTAAACCCTTTAAAACATAGAAATTAAATTAAGAAAGTTGGTTTTGAAGGGAGGAAACCGGAGTACCCAGATTAAACCCTTTAAAACATAGAAATTAAATTAAGAAAGTTGGTTTTGAAGGGAGGAAACCGGAGTACCCAGATTAAACCCTTTAAAACATAGAAATTAAATTAAGAAAGTCGGTTTTGAAGGGAGGAAACCGGAGTACCTGGATTAAACCCTTTAAAAAAACATAGAAATTAAATTAAGACAGTTGGTTTTGAAGGGAGGAAACCAGAGTACCCAGATTAAACCCTTTAAAACATAGAAATTAAATTAAGAAAGTTGGTTTTGAAGGGAGGAAACCGGTTCAACCAGATTAAACCCTTTAAAACATAGAAATTAAATTAAGAAAGTCGGTTTTGAAGGGAGGAAACCGGAGTACCTGGATTAAACCCTTTAAAACATAGAAATTCAATTAAGAAAGTTGGTTTTGAAGGGAGGAAACCGGTTCTACCGGATTAAACCCTTTAAAAACATAGAAATTAAATTAAGACAGTTGGTTTTGAAGGAGGAAACCGGAGTACCCAGATTAAACCCTTTAAAACATAGAAATTAAATTAAAAGTTGGTTTTGAGAGGAAGCGGTTCCAGCAGTTAAACCCTTTAAAACATAATTAAATTAAGATGTTTCTTTTGGAGGAAACCGGAGCACCCGGAGTAAACCCTTTAAAAACATAGAAATTAAATTTTAAAAGTTTTTCGGGGAGGGGGCAAACCGGAGCACCCGGAGTAAACCCTTTAAAAACATAGAAATTAAATTTTAAAAGTTTTTGGGGGAGGGAGGAAACCGGAGCACCCGGAGTAAACCCTTTAAAACATAGAAATTAAATTAAGAAAGTTGGTTTTGAAGGGAGGAAACCGGTTCACCAGATTAAACCCTTTAAAACATAGAAATTAAATTAAGAAAGTTGGTTTTGAAGGGAGGAAACCGGTTCAACCGGATTAAACCCTTTAAAACATAGAAATTAAATTAAGATGTTTCTTTTTGGAGGGAGGAAACCGGAGCACCCGGAGTAAACCCTTTAAAAACATAGAAATTAAATTTTAAAAGTTTTTCGGGGAGGGGGCAAACCGGAGCACCCGGAGTAAACCCTTTAAAAACATAGAAATTAAATTTTAAAAGTTTTTGGGGGAGGGAGGAAACCGGAGCACCCGGAGTAAACCCTTTAAAACATAGAAATTAAATTAAGAAAGTTGGTTTTGAAGGGAGGAAACCGGTTCAACCGGATTAAACCCTTTAAAACATAGAAATTAAATTAAGAAAGTTGGTTTTGAAGGGAGGAAACCGGTTCAACCGGATTAAACCCTTTAAAACATAGAAATTAAATTAAGAAAGTTATTTTGGGGGGAGGGAGGAAACCGGAGTACCCGGATTAAACCCTTTAAAACATAGAAATTAAATTTTAAAAGTTTTTGGGAGGGAGGAAACCGGAGCACCCGGAGTAAACCCTTTAAAAACATAAAAATTAAGAAAGTTGGTTTAAGGGAGGAACCACAACCGGATTAAACCCTTTAAAACATAGAAATTAAATTAAGAAAGTCGGTTTTGAAGGGAGGGTACCGGAGTACCCAGATTAAACCCTTTAAAACATAGAAATTAAATTAAGAAAGTTGGTTTTGAAGGGAGGAAACCGGTTCAACCGGATTAAACCCTTTAAAACATAGAAATTAAATTAAAAAAGTTATTTTGGGGGGAGGGAGGAAACCGGTTCAACCGGATTAAACCCTTTAAAACATAGAAATTACATTTTAAAAGTTTTTCGGGGAGGGGGGAAACCGGAGCACTCGGAGTAAACCCTTTAAAAACATAGAAATTAAATTTTAAAAGTTTTTTGGGGAGGGAGGAAACCGGAGCACCCGGAGTAAACCCTTTAAAAACATAGAAATTAAATTTTAAAAGTTTTTGGGGGAGGGAGGAAACCGGAGCACCCGGAGTAAACCCTTTAAAAACATAGAAATTAAATTTTAAAAGTTTTTGGGGGAGGGGGCAAACCGGAGCACCCGGAGTAAACCCTTTAAAAACATAGAAATTAAATTTGAAAAGTTTTTGGGGGAGGGAGGAAACCGGAGCACCCGGAGTAAACCCTTTAAAAACATAGAACTGAAGACTTTTTTTTTGGAGGGAGGAAACCGGAGCACCCGGAGTAAACCCCTGTGAAGTTTCTTCTAGAGACACGAGGAGCTGGATTCTTCTCGGGGGACGTCTTCCTGTTTGCATTTGGCCTGTCTCGCCGCCCTCATCTTATCCCCCACAGCCTTTTTTCTGTCCACCATTTCATTCAGCTTCCCGAGTTCTGTGCGAAGGTCGTCGATGTTTCTCTCGAGGTCGCGCGACTCTGCCCTCAGGGAGTTGAGCATGCTGGTTAAAGCTTGCTTGCCCTGCAGTGACCTGCTGAGCACATCAACCTGATGCTGGAGAGCGACCTTCTCTCCGTACAGGGCTTCGTTCTTGGACATAACCGCCAAACTCTTGTCCTTGTATTTCTTTTCCTGTGAGAACTTTTTCTCCAGGTGCCGAAGTTGTTTTCTCAGGGTGTCATTCTGCCTGTGTAGAACTTTGGTCCGCGGCTTGAATATTTCGTAATTTATCTTAAATTCATTCAGAATTTTGAGATGGTCGTTCAAACCCCGGATTTTTACCATCCATTCGTCGTTCTGTTGCTTCAAGGCGTCAACTTGTACCCTCAGCACCTGGTATTTTGGCAGCCACACTTCTTCATTTAGAGCCTTTTTCAAGGTCTCAGAGTGGGACTGAATCAAGACTTTGTTTTGTTCCTCCAGGTCTTTCTCCTCAGCTTCTAGTTCAGAGAGAACGCTCTCGGTTTCTACTCTGATCTCGAGCTGTTGATTGACGAGGTGGAATTGCTCTTTCAACCCGTGGAGTTCCTGATGCAGGCCGTCGTTTTGACGGATCAGGTCTTCATTTGAAGCTTCCATTTCCTCGTTACTCTCCTGCAACGGTTTTACAAACTTGACCTGTTTGTGCATCTCCTGGATTTCGTGCTGCAGAGCGTCGTTCTCCTGGCTGAGAGCCTCATTCTGAGCTTTCGCGGAGTTGAGGGACTTCTCCAAAGCGTCGGCGTGCTCGTTCCTCTCTCTGAACTGCTGGATTTGTTTTTGGAGCTCGTCGTTCTGATTGCTTAACACTTTGTACAAAGTTGCTTCGTCATGGAGCTCTGTGCCCAACTCCAATGATTTACAATTTGCTTTGAAGGCATTCAGAACTTCGAGATTGTCGTTCAAAACCTGGATTTTTTCTGCCCATTCGTGGTTCCGTTTCTTCAGCACCTCACATTTCTCCGTCCAGTCTTTTTCATTTAAAAGCTGTGTGAAGGCCTCAGAGTTGGACTGAATCAGGACTTTGTGTTGTTCCTCCAGGTTTTTCTCCTCAGCTTTCAGTTTAGAGAGAACCCTCTCCTGGCCGATCGCCTTATTACGAGCTTTCGCGCCGTTGAAGGGCTTCTCCAAAGAAGCCGCATCCTGCAGTTTATCTTCCCAGAACAGAATTTTGTTCTTAAACTGCAAGTTCTCCTGCGTCGTGACGGAATGGGCGGCCTCCAGTTGTTCTAAGCTCTTCAGCTTTTCCTCCATGTGTATTTCAAAGCAGAAATTGTGGGCCTTCTTGATGGAATTTGATTGAGTCATGGTGTAGTTTAAGTAAGTAACAGTGTTTTGATTGCAACTTGCTTTGCTACTTGCGTGGGTTTTCTGTGTTTTGGATCTCTTGAAGCTTGTTAAAATATTAAAATACTTTGTATGCTCGTGAAATTCAGAACAGAGTTGAATCCTCAGCGTTCGATGAAGAGTCAATGCAGAAGGGTGGAGAGTGCCTGGGGTTATAGAGTATTTGAGATAGAATGTGTGATGTCACTGTCCTAAGATCAAAGCCAGTGACATCACCTGTTACAAATTAGAATTTCTGTTGTATATATTAAATAAGACTCGGTCGTTGCCACGGCAACAAGGAATTGAGCTGCATTGTGGGTAATGCAGGCAAGGAAGAGAACTCTATTGCTGGAAAAAAAACAATTCCTTTTAAAATCATAGCTGGAAAGGCTTATTTCTGTTTACAAGGATTATAAATTGTGTTAATCTGTTCTAAACTCAATTATAGTTAAAAATCTATCTGGATTTATCAGTAAAAATATTTTCAATTACTAAAACTAACTAAAATTAAATAACATTTGTTCTTTGTCCTTTTGCCATTAAAAGTCGCTGCACTTTAACAAACTGCTCCGAGGGATTTTAATTAGATCAACTTCAAATTTGACATGGTTCGCCATCATAGCTGTTGTAACGCGACTGTACTTTGTCAAAACTGTCTGTACCATCTGTAAAAGTATTACAGCTGCCCATTTTAACAAGTGTTGTATAACGCCTTTATTATATTGTATTTGATATAGTCGTTGATATTTGCATATTATTGTATATTTATTGCTAATCTAGTGTCAATAGTAATCATTTTCTGCCTTTTCATGCCAATAAAGTCATCACCTGAGAATTATACTGTAATTATACACGCAAGCGGTTCTCTTTAACAGTATTTGTATTCAAAGTTGTAGGCACACCTATTTTGCATTTGAATTCACGTATAAATCAGAATGCATTAACTAATGTGACGCATAGACATTATTATGAGTACGTATTTTAGTGGTGTAATAATAAAATATGATTATTATTTTAGAGCCTTCAACATTGGCACCGGGATGTGGCCTCCATGGGTCCCAAACCCTTTCCTCTCCCCCTGTTGTAAATGCTTTATATAACCTGAAAACAAACAAGTAATATTGTAACACGACGGTGACACTAGCCATGATGAAGAGTAAACAAATGCCTTTTCTGTTATTTATACAGCCTCCCAACCGGCGGAGACTGGACCTTCATCATCCAGCTCCTCGTCTGCTGGACCCACGACATCCACCGGTAGTCTTTGTTCGGCAACCCACGAAAATCTGCTCATTTTCTTTAGTTAAAAGTAAAAAAATAAAAAAGTAAGATCTGTGAATAGGTCACACTCCTGAAGAGATGGAGCCGACAGTTTGGATCACCTGACCCCCACCCCAGCCCACGATGGGTGTCGTGGGTCCAGTTGGACGATGAAGATTATTTTAAATGTTATGTGACCTGATTTTGTTTTACATTTTTGTCTCGTTTGTATTTAAATAAATGTTTTGCATCATCATCCTTTGTCATTTGTCTGTTGTTTTAACAAATCATTAATACTTGCGTTTTCAGTTGTAATACAACTCTTACTCTGCATCGTGTGTTATGATAGTAATTGTTACACACAACACATAAATTAAATTCCGTGCATCAGCTGGTGTTTTGCAAGTGATTGACAGGTGATAACATGCACTCGAATGGGAATTAGGGAGCTTTTATTGCATAGTTTGGAGTTGTTGAGGCGTGATATCTTATTGTGAAGGACAGAACTACGGTCCCGGATGTGTTGACAGCGTTGATGGTAATGTTGGTGACCCTGGAACAAGTTAATGGCCAAACCAGTTCAACCGGATTAAACCCTTTAAAACATAGAAATTAAATTAAGAAAGTTGGTTTTGAAGGGAGGAAACCGGTTCTACCGGATTAAACCCTTTAAAACATAGAAATTAAATTAAGAAAGTTGGTTTTGAAGGGAGGAAACCGGTTCAACCGGATTAAACCCTTCAAAACATAGAAATTAAATTAAGAAAGTTGGTTTTGAAGGGAGGAAATCAGTTCTACCGGATTAAACCTTTTAAAACATAGAAATTAAATTAAGAAAGTCGGTTTTGAAGGGAGGAAACCGGAGTACCCGGATTAAACCCTTTAAAACAGAAATTAAATTAAGAAAGTTGGTTTTGAAGGGAGGAAACCGGTTCAACCGGATTAAACCCTTTAAAACATAGAAATTAAATTAAGAAAGTTATTTTGGGGGGAGGGAGGAAACCGGAGTACCCGGATTAAACCCTTTAAAACCTAGAAATTAAATTAAGACAGTTGGCTTTGAAGGGAGGAAACCGGAGTACCCGGATTAAACCCTTTAAAACATAGAAATTAAATTAAGAAAGTCGGTTTTGAAGGGAGGAAACCAGAGTACCCAGATTAAACCCTTTAAAACATAGAAATTAAATTAAGAAAGTTAGTTTTGAAGGGAGGAAACCAGAGTACCTGGATTAAAACCTTTAAAACATAGAAATTAAATTAAGAAAGTTAGTTTTGAAGGGAGGAAACCGGTTCTACCAGATTAAACCCTTTAAAACATAGAAATTAAATTAAGACAATTGGTTTTGAAGGGAGGAAACCGGTTCAACCAGATTAAACCCTTTAAAACATAGAAATTAAATTAAGAAAGTTAGTTTTGAAGGGAGGAAACCGGAGTACCTGGATTAAAACCTTTAAAACATAGAAATTAAATTAAGAAAGTTAGTTTTGAAGGGAGGAAACCGGTTCTACCAGATTAAACCCTTTAAAACATAGAAATTAAATTAAGACAGTTGGTTTTGAAGGGAGGAAACCGGTTCAACCAGATTAAACCCTTTAAAACATAGAAATTAAATTAAGAAAGTCGGTTTTGAAGGGAGGGTACCGGAGTACCCAGATTAAACCCTTTAAAACATAGAAATTAAATTAAGAAAGTTATTTTGGGGGGGAGGGAGGAAACCGGAGTACCCGGATTAAACCCTTTAAAACCTAGAAATTAAATTAAGACAGTTGATTTTGAAGGGAGGAAACCGGAGTACCCGGATTAAACCCTTTAAAACATAGAAATTAAATTAAGAAAGTTGGTTTTGAAGGGAGGAAACCGGTTCTACCGGATTAAACCCTTTAAAAAAACATAGAAATTAAATTAAGACAGTTGGTTTTGAAGGGAGGAAACCGGAGTACCCAGATTAAACCCTTTAAAACATATAAATTAAATTAAGAAAGTCGGTTTTGAAGGGAGGAAACCGGAGTACCTGGATTAAACCCTTTAAAACATAGAAATTCAATTAAGAAAGTTGGTTTTGAAGGGAGGAAACCGGTTCTACCGGATTAAACCCTTTAAAAAAAACATAGAAATTAAATTAAGACAGTTGGTTTTGAAGGGAGGAAACCGGAGTACCCAGATTAAACCCTTTAAAACATAGAAATTAAATTAAGACAGTTGGTTTTGAAGGGAGGAAACCAGAGTACCCAGATTAAACCCTTTAAAACATAGAAATTAAATTAAGAAAGTTGGTTTTGAAGGGAGGAAACCGGATCAACCAGATTAAACCCTTTAAAACATAGAAATTAAATTAAGAAAGTCGGTTTTGAAGGGAGGAAACCGGAGTACCCGGATTAAACCCTTTAAAACATAGAAATTAAATTAAGAAAGTTGGTTTTGAAGGGAGGAAACCGGTTCTACCGGATTAAACCCTTTAAAAAAACATAGAAATTAAATTAAGACAGTTGGTTTTGAAGGGAGGAAACCGGAGTACCCAGATTAAACCCTTTAAAACATATAAATTAAATTAAGAAAGTCGGTTTTGAAGGGAGGAAACCGGAGTACCTGGATTAAACCCTTTAAAACATAGAAATTAAATTAAGAAAGTTGGTTTTGAAGGGAGGAAACCGGTTCACCGGATTAAACCCTTTAAAAAAAAACAGAAATTAACTAAGACAGTTGGTTTTGAAGGGAGGAAACCGGAGTACCCAGATTAAACCCTTTAAAACATAGAAATTAAATTAAGAAAGTTGGTTTTGAAGGGAGGAAACCGGAGTACCCAGATTAAACCCTTTAAAACATAGAAATTAAATTAAGAAAGTTGGTTTTGAAGGGAGGAAACCGGATCAACCAGATTAAACCCTTTAAAACATAGAAATTAAATTAAGAAAGTCGGTTTTGAAGGGAGGAAACCGGAGTACCCGGATTAAACCCTTTAAAACATAGAAATTAAATTAAGAAAGTTGGTTTTGAAGGGAGGAAACCGGTTCTACCGGATTAAACCCTTTAAAAAACATAGAAATTAAATTAAGACAGTTGGTTTTGAAGGGAGGAAACCGGAGTACCCAGATTAAACCCTTTAAAACATATAAATTAAATTAAGAAAGTCGGTTTTGAAGGGAGGAAACCGGAGTACCTGGATTAAACCCTTTAAAACATAGAAATTAAATTAAGAAAGTCGGTTTTGAAGGGAGGAAACCGGTCCTGGATTAAACCCTTTAAAACATAGAAATTAAATTAATAAAGTCGGTTTTGAAGGGAGGAAACCGGAGTACCCAGATTAAACCCTTTAAAACATAGAAATTAAATTAAGAAAGTTGGTTTTGAAGGGAGGAAACCGGACTACCGGATTAAACCCTTTAAAACATAGAAATTAAATTAAGAAGTTTTTTTGAAGGGAGGAAACCGGAGCACCCGGATTAAACCCTTTAAAACATAGAAATTAAATTAAGAAAGTGGTTTGAAGGGAGGAAACCGGTACCCGATTAAACCCTTTAAAACATAGAAATTAAATTAAGAAAGTTGGTTTTGAAGGGAGGAAACCGGAGTACCCGGATTAAACCCTTTAAAACATAGAAATTAAATTAAGAAAGTTGGTTTTGAAGGGAGGAAACCGGAGTACCCGGATTAAACCCTTTAAAACATAGAAATTAAATTAAGAAAGTTATTTTGGAGGGAGGAAACCGGAGTACCCGGATTAAACCCTTTAAAACATAGAAATTAAATTAAGAAAGTTGGTTTTGAAGGGAGGAAACCGGATCAACCGGATTAAACCCTTTAAAACATAGAAATTAAATTAAGAAAGTTGGTTTTGAAGGGAGGAAACCGGTTCAACCGGATTAAACCCTTTAAAACATAGAAATTAAATTAAAAAAGTTATTTTGGGGGGAGGGAGGAAACCGGTTCAACCGGATTAAACCCTTTAAAACATAGAAATTACATTTTAAAAGTTTTTCGGGGAGGGGGGAAACCGGAGCACTCGGAGTAAACCCTTTAAAAACATAGAAATTAAATTTTAAAAGTTTTTTGGGGAGGGAGGAAACCGGAGCACCCGGAGTAAACCCTTTAAAAACATAGAAATTAAATTTTAAAAGTTTTTGGGGGAGGGAGGAAACCGGAGCACCCGGAGTAAACCCTTTAAAAACATAGAAATTAAATTTTAAAAGTTTTTGGGGGAGGGGGCAAACCGGAGCACCCGGAGTAAACCCTTTAAAAACATAGAAATTAAATTTGAAAAGTTTTTGGGGGAGGGAGGAAACCGGAGCACCCGGAGTAAACCCTTTAAAAACATAGAACTGAAGACTTTTTTTTTGGAGGGAGGAAACCGGAGCACCCGGAGTAAACCCCTGTGAAGTTTCTTCTAGAGACACGAGGAGCTGGATTCTTCTCGGGGGACGTCTTCCTGTTTGCATTTGGCCTGTCTCGCCGCCCTCATCTTATCCCCCACAGCCTTTTTTCTGTCCACCATTTCATTCAGCTTCCCGAGTTCTGTGCGAAGGTCGTCGATGTTTCTCTCGAGGTCGCGCGACTCTGCCCTCAGGGAGTTGAGCATGCTGGTTAAAGCTTGCTTGCCCTGCAGTGACCTGCTGAGCACATCAACCTGATGCTGGAGAGCGACCTTCTCTCCGTACAGGGCTTCGTTCTTGGACATAACCGCCAAACTCTTGTCCTTGTATTTCTTTTCCTGTGAGAACTTTTTCTCCAGGTGCCGAAGTTGTTTTCTCAGGGTGTCATTCTGCCTGTGTAGAACTTTGGTCCGCGGCTTGAATATTTCGTAATTTATCTTAAATTCATTCAGAATTTTGAGATGGTCGTTCAAACCCCGGATTTTTACCATCCATTCGTCGTTCTGTTGCTTCAAGGCGTCAACTTGTACCCTCAGCACCTGGTATTTTGGCAGCCACACTTCTTCATTTAGAGCCTTTTTCAAGGTCTCAGAGTGGGACTGAATCAAGACTTTGTTTTGTTCCTCCAGGTCTTTCTCCTCAGCTTCTAGTTCAGAGAGAACGCTCTCGGTTTCTACTCTGATCTCGAGCTGTTGATTGACGAGGTGGAATTGCTCTTTCAACCCGTGGAGTTCCTGATGCAGGCCGTCGTTTTGACGGATCAGGTCTTCATTTGAAGTTTCCATTTCCTCGTTACTCTCCTGCAACGGTTTTACAAACTTGACCTGTTTGTGCATCTCCTGGATTTCGTGCTGCAGAGCGTCGTTCTCCTGGCTGAGAGCCTCATTCTGAGCTTTCGCGGAGTTGAGGGACTTCTCCAAAGCGTCGGCGTGCTCGTTCCTCTCTCTGAACTGCTGGATTTGTTTTTGGAGCTCGTCGTTCTGATTGCTTAACACTTTGTACAAAGTTGCTTCGTCATGGAGCTCTGTGCCCAACTCCAATGATTTACAATTTGCTTTGAAGGCATTCAGAACTTCGAGATTGTCGTTCAAAACCTGGATTTTTTCTGCCCATTCGTGGTTCCGTTTCTTCAGCACCTCACATTTCTCCGTCCAGTCTTTTTCATTTAAAAGCTGTGTGAAGGCCTCAGAGTTGGACTGAATCAGGACTTTGTGTTGTTCCTCCAGGTTTTTCTCCTCAGCTTTCAGTTTAGAGAGAACCCTCTCCTGGCCGATCGCCTTATTACGAGCTTTCGCGCCGTTGAAGGGCTTCTCCAAAGAAGCCGCATCCTGCAGTTTATCTTCCCAGAACAGAATTTTGTTCTTAAACTGCAAGTTCTCCTGCGTCGTGACGGAATGGGCGGCCTCCAGTTGTTCTAAGCTCTTCAGCTTTTCCTCCATGTGTATTTCAAAGCAGAAATTGTGGGCCTTCTTGATGGAATTTGATTGAGTCATGGTGTAGTTTAAGTAAGTAACAGTGTTTTGATTGCAACTTGCTTTGCTACTTGCGTGGGTTTTCTGTGTTTTGGATCTCTTGAAGCTTGTTAAAATATTAAAATACTTTGTATGCTCGTGAAATTCAGAACAGAGTTGAATCCTCAGCGTTCGATGAAGAGTCAATGCAGAAGGGTGGAGAGTGCCTGGGGTTATAGAGTATTTGAGATAGAATGTGTGATGTCACTGTCCTAAGATCAAAGCCAGTGACATCACCTGTTACAAATTAGAATTTCTGTTGTATATATTAAATAAGACTCGGTCGTTGCCACGGCAACAAGGAATTGAGCTGCATTGTGGGTAATGCAGGCAAGGAAGAGAACTCTATTGCTGGAAAAAAAACAATTCCTTTTAAAATCATAGCTGGAAAGGCTTATTTCTGTTTACAAGGATTATAAATTGTGTTAATCTGTTCTAAACTCAATTATAGTTAAAAATCTATCTGGATTTATCAGTAAAAATATTTTCAATTACTAAAACTAACTAAAATTAAATAACATTTGTTCTTTGTCCTTTTGCCATTAAAAGTCGCTGCACTTTAACAAACTGCTCCGAGGGATTTTAATTAGATCAACTTCAAATTTGACATGGTTCGCCATCATAGCTGTTGTAACGCGACTGTACTTTGTCAAAACTGTCTGTACCATCTGTAAAAGTATTACAGCTGCCCATTTTAACAAGTGTTGTATAACGCCTTTATTATATTGTATTTGATATAGTCGTTGATATTTGCATATTATTGTATATTTATTGCTAATCTAGTGTCAATAGTAATCATTTTCTGCTTTTTCATGCCAATAAAGTCATCACCTGAGAATTATACTGTAATTATACACGCAAGCGGTTCTCTTTAACAGTATTTGTATTCAAAGTTGTAGGCACACCTATTTTGCATTTGAATTCACGTATAAATCAGAATGCATTAACTAATGTGACGCATAGACATTATTATGAGTACGTATTTTAGTGGTGTAATAATAAAATATGATTATTATTTTAGAGCCTTCAACATTGGCACCGGGATGTGGCCTCCATGGGTCCCAAACCCTTTCCTCTCCCCCTGTTGTAAATGCTTTATATAACCTGAAAACAAACAAGTAATATTGTAACACGACGGTGACACTAGCCATGATGAAGAGTAAAAAAATGCCTTTTCTGTTATTTATACAGCCTCCCAACCGGCGGAGACTGGACCTTCATCATCCAGCTCCTCGTCTGCTGGACCCACGACATCCACCGGTAGTCTTTGTTCGGCAACCCACGAAAATCTGCTCATTTTCTTTAGTTAAAAGTAAAAAAGTAAAAAAGTAAGATCTGTGAATAGGTCACACTCCTGAAGAGATGGAGCCGACAGTTTGGATCACCTGACCCCCACCCCAGCCCACGATGGGTGTCGTGGGTCCAGTTGGACGATGAAGATTATTTTAAATGTTATGTGACCTGATTTTGTTTTACATTTTTGTCTCGTTTGTATTTAAATAAATGTTTTGCATCATCATCCTTTGTCATTTGTCTGTTGTTTTAACAAATCATTAATACTTGCGTTTTCAGTTGTAATACAACTCTTACTCTGCATCGTGTGTTATGATAGTAATTGTTACACACAACACATAAATTAAATTCCGTGCATCAGCTGGTGTTTTGCAAGTGATTGACAGGTGATAACATGCACTCGAATGGGAATTAGGGAGCTTTTATTGCATAGTTTGGAGTTGTTGAGGCGTGATATCTTATTGTGAAGGACAGAACTACGGTCCCGGATGTGTTGACAGCGTTGATGGTAATGTTGGTGACCCTGGAACAAGTTAATGGCCAAACCAGTTCAACCGGATTAAACCCTTTAAAACATAGAAATTAAATTAAGAAAGTTGGTTTTGAAGGGAGGAAACCGGTTCTACCGGATTAAACCCTTTAAAACATAGAAATTAAATTAAGAAAGTTGGTTTTGAAGGGAGGAAACCGGAGTACCCGGATTAAACCCTTTAAAACATAGAAATTAAATTAAGAAAGTTGGTTTTGAAGGGAGGAAACCGGAGTACCCAGATTAAACCCTTTAAAACATAGAAATTAAATTAAGAAAGTCGGTTTTGAAGGGAGGAAACCGGAGTACCCAGATTAAACCCTTTAAAACCTAGAAATTAAATTAAGAAAGTTGGTTTTGAAGGGAGGAAACCGGTTCAACCGGATTAAACCCTTTAAAACATAGAAATTAAATTAAGAAAGTTATTTTGGGGGGAGGGAGGAAACCGGAGTACCCGGATTAAACCCTTTAAAACCTAGAAATTAAATTAAGACAGTTGGCTTTGAAGGGAGGAAACCGGAGTACCCGGATTAAACCCTTTAAAACATAGAAATTAAATTAAGAAAGTCGGTTTTGAAGGGAGGAAACCAGAGTACCCAGATTAAACCCTTTAAAACATAGAAATTAAATTAAGAAAGTTAGTTTTGAAGGGAGGAAACCAGAGTACCTGGATTAAAACCTTTAAAACATAGAAATTAAATTAAGAAAGTTAGTTTTGAAGGGAGGAAACCGGTTCTACCAGATTAAACCCTTTAAAACATAGAAATTAAATTAAGACAATTGGTTTTGAAGGGAGGAAACCGGTTCAACCAGATTAAACCCTTTAAAACATAGAAATTAAATTAAGAAAGTTAGTTTTGAAGGGAGGAAACCGGAGTACCTGGATTAAAACCTTTAAAACATAGAAATTAAATTAAGAAAGTTAGTTTTGAAGGGAGGAAACCGGTTCTACCAGATTAAACCCTTTAAAACATAGAAATTAAATTAAGACAGTTGGTTTTGAAGGGAGGAAACCGGTTCAACCAGATTAAACCCTTTAAAACATAGAAATTAAATTAAGAAAGTCGGTTTTGAAGGGAGGGTACCGGAGTACCCAGATTAAACCCTTTAAAACATAGAAATTAAATTAAGAAAGTTATTTTGGGGGGGAGGGAGGAAACCGGAGTACCCGGATTAAACCCTTTAAAACCTAGAAATTAAATTAAGACAGTTGATTTTGAAGGGAGGAAACCGGAGTACCCGGATTAAACCCTTTAAAACATAGAAATTAAATTAAGAAAGTTGGATTTGAAGGGAGGAAACCGGTTCTACCGGATTAAACCCTTTAAAAAAAACATAGAAATTAAATTAAGACAGTTGGTTTTGAAGGGAGGAAACCGGAGTACCCAGATTAAACCCTTTAAAACATATAAATTAAATTAAGAAAGTCGGTTTTGAAGGGAGGAAACCGGAGTACCTGGATTAAACCCTTTAAAACATAGAAATTCAATTAAGAAAGTTGGTTTTGAAGGGAGGAAACCGGTTCTACCGGATTAAACCCTTTAAAAAAACATAGAAATTAAATTAAGACAGTTGGTTTTGAAGGGAGGAAACCGGAGTACCCGGATTAAACCCTTTAAAACATAGAAATTAAATTAAGAAAGTTGGTTTTGAAGGGAGGAAACCGGAGTACCCAGATTAAACCCTTTAAAACATAGAAATTAAATTAAGAAAGTTGGTTTTGAAGGGAGGAAACCGGTTCAACCAGATTAAACCCTTTAAAACATAGAAATTAAATTAAGAAAGTCGGTTTTGAAGGGAGGAAACCGGAGTACCCGGATTAAACCCTTTAAAACATAGAAATTAAATTAAGAAAGTTGGTTTTGAAGGGAGGAAACCGGTTCTACCGGATTAAACCCTTTAAAACATAGAAATTAAATTAAGAAAGTTGTTTTGAAGGGAGGAAACCGGAGTACCCGGATTAAACCCTTTAAAACATATAAATTAAATTAAGAAAGTCGGTTTTGAAGGGAGGAAACCGGAGTACCTGGATTAAACCCTTTAAAACATAGAAATTCAATTAAGAAAGTTGGTTTTGAAGGGAGGAAACCGGTTCTACCGGATTAAACCCTTTAAAAAAAACATAGAAATTAAATTAAGACAGTTGGTTTTGAAGGGAGGAAACCGGAGTACCCAGATTAAACCCTTTAAAACATAGAAATTAAATTAAGAAAGTTGGTTTTGAAGGGAGGAAACCGGAGTACCCAGATTAAACCCTTTAAAACATAGAAATTAAATTAAGAAAGTTGGTTTTGAAGGGAGGAAACCGGAGTACCCAGATTAAACCCTTTAAAACATAGAAATTAAATTAAGAAAGTCGGTTTTGAAGGGAGGAAACCGGAGTACCCGGATTAAACCCTTTAAAACATAGAAATTAAATTAAGAAAGTTGGTTTTGAAGGGAGGAAACCGGTTCTACCGGATTAAACCCTTTAAAAAACATAGAAATTAAATTAAGACAGTTGGTTTTGAAGGGAGGAAACCGGAGTACCCAGATTAAACCCTTTAAAACATATAAATTAAATTAAGAAAGTCGGTTTTGAAGGGAGGAAACCGGAGTACCTGGATTAAACCCTTTAAAACATAGAAATTAAATTAAGAAAGTTGGTTTTGAAGGGAGGAAACCGGTTCTGGATTAAACCCTTTAAAAAAACATAGAAATTAAATTAAGACAGTTGGTTTTGAAGGGAGGAAACCGGAGTACCCAGATTAAACCCTTTAAAACATAGAAATTAAATTAAGAAAGTTGGTTTTGAAGGGAGGAAACCGGAGTACCCGGATTAAACCCTTTAAAACATAGAAATTAAATTAAGAAAGTTATTTTGGGGGGAGGAAACCGGAGTACCCGGATTAAACCCTTTAAAACATAGAAATTAAATTAAGAAAGTTGGTTTTGAAAGGAGGAAACCGAGTACCCGGATTAAACCCTTTAAAACATAGAAATTAAATTAAGAAAGTTGGTTTTGAAGGGAGGAAACCGGAGTACCCAGATTAAACCCTTTAAAACATAGAAATTAAATTAAGAAAATTGGTTTTGAAGGGAGGAAACCGGAGTACCCGGATTAAACCCTTTAAAACATAGAAATTAAATTAAGAAAGTTATTTTGGGGGGAGGGAGGAAACCGGAGTATCCGGATTAAACCCTTTAAAACATAGAAATTAAATTAAGACAGTTGGTTTTGAAGGGAGGAAACCGGTTCAACCGGATTAAACCCTTTAAAAACATAGAAATTAAATTAAGACAGTTGGTTTTGAAGGGAGGAAACCGGAGTACCCGGATTAAACCCTTTAAAACATAGAAATTAAATTAAAAAAGTTATTTTGGGGGGAGGGAGGAAACCGGTTCAACCGGATTAAACCCTTTAAAACATAGAAATTAAATTTTTAAAGTTTTTCGGGGAGGGAGGAAACCGGAGCACCCGGAGTAAACCCTTTAAAAACATAGAAATTAAATTTTAAAAGTTTTTCGGGGAGGGGGCAAACCGGAGCACCCGGAGTAAACCCTTTAAAAACATAGAAATTAAATTTTAAAAGTTTTTGGGGGAGGGAGCAAACCGGAGCACCCGGAGTAAACCCTTTAAAAACATAGAAATTAAATTTTAAAAGTTTTTGGGGGAGGGGGCAAACCGGAGCACCCGGAGTAAACCCTTTAAAAACATAGAAATTAAATTTGAAAAGTTTTTGGGGGAGGGAGGAAACCGGAGCACCCGGAGTAAACCCTTTAAAAACATAGAACTGAAGACTTTTTTTTTGGAGGGAGGAAACCGGAGCACCCGGAGTAAACCCCTGTGAAGTTTCTTCTAGAGACACGAGGAGCTGGATTCTTCTCGGGGGACGTCTTCCTGTTTGCATTTGGCCTGTCTCGCCGCCCTCATCTTATCCCCCACAGCCTTTTTTCTGTCCACCATTTCATTCAGCTTCCCGAGTTCTGTGCGAAGGTCGTCGATGTTTCTCTCGAGGTCGCGCGACTCTGCCCTCAGGGAGTTGAGCATGCTGGTTAAAGCTTGCTTGCCCTGCAGTGACCTGCTGAGCACATCGACCTGATGCTGGAGAGCGACCTTCTCTCCGTACAGGGCTTCGTTCTTGGACATAACCGCCAAACTCTTGTCCTTGTATTTTTTTTCCTGTGAGAACTTTTTCTCCAGGTGCCGAAGTTGTTTTCTCAGGGTGTCATTCTGCCTGTGTAGAACTTTGGTCCGCGGCTTGAATATTTCGTAATTTATCTTAAATTCATTCAGAATTTTGAGATGGTCGTTCAAACCCCGGATTTTTACCATCCATTCGTCGTTCTGTTGCTTCAAGGCGTCAACTTGTACCCTCAGCACCTGGTATTTTGGCAGCCACACTTCTTCATTTAGAGCCTTTTTCAAGGTCTCAGAGTGGGACTGAATCAAGACTTTGTTTTGTTCCTCCAGGTCTTTCTCCTCAGCTTCTAGTTCAGAGAGAACGCTCTCGGTTTCTACTCTGATCTCGAGCTGTTGATTGACGAGGTGGAATTGCTCTTTCAACCCGTGGAGTTCCTGATGCAGGCCGTCGTTTTGACGGATCAGGTCTTCATTTGAAGTTTCCATTTCCTCGTTACTCTCCTGCAACGGTTTTACAAACTTGACCTGTTTGTGCATCTCCTGGATTTCGTGCTGCAGAGCGTCGTTCTCCTGGCTGAGAGCCTCATTCTGAGCTTTCGCGGAGTTGAGGGACTTCTCCAAAGCGTCGGCGTGCTCGTTCCTCTCTCTGAACTGCTGGATTTGTTTTTGGAGCTCGTCGTTCTGATTGCTTAACACTTTGTACAAAGTTGCTTCGTCATGGAGCTCTGTGCCCAACTCCAGTGATTTACAATTTGCTTTGAAGGCATTCAGAACTTCGAGATTGTCGTTCAAAACCTGGATTTTTTCTGCCCATTCGTGGTTCCGTTTCTTCAGCACCTCACATTTCTCCGCCCAGTCTTTTTCATTTAAAAGCTGTGTGAAGGCCTCAGAGTTGGACTGAATCAGGACTTTGTGTTGTTCCTCCAGGTTTTTCTCCTCAGCTTTCAGTTTAGAGAGAACCCTCTCCTGGCCGATCGCCTTATTACGAGCTTTTGCGTCGTTGAAGGGCTTCTCCAAAGAAGCAGCATCCTGCAGTTTATTTTCCCAGAACAGAATTTTGTTCTTAAACTGCAAGTTCTCCTGCGTCGTGACGGAATGGGCGGCCTCCAGTTGTTCTAAGCTCTTCAGCTTTTCCTCCATGTGTATTTCAAAGCAGAAATTGTGGGCCTTCTTGATGGAATTTGATTGAGTCATGGTGTAGTTTAAGTAAGTAACAGTGTTTTGATTGCAACTTGCTTTGCTACTTGCGTGGGTTTTCTGTGTTTTGGATCTCTTGAAGCTTGTTAAAATATTAAAATACTTTGTATGCTCGTGAAATTCAGAACAGAGTTGAATCCTCAGCGTTCGATGAAGAGTCAATGCAGAAGGGTGGAGAGTGCCTGGGGTTATAGAGTATTTGAGATAGAATGTGTGATGTCACTGTCCTAAGATCAAAGCCAGTGACATCACCTGTTACAAATTAGAATTTCTGTTGTATATATTAAATAAGACTCGGTCGTTGCCACGGCAACAAGGAATTGAGCTGCATTGTGGGTAATGCAGGCAAGGAAAAGAACTCTATTGCTGGAAAAAAAACAATTCCTTTTAAAATCATAGCTGGAAAGGCTTATTTCTGTTTACAAGGATTATAAATTGTGTTAATCTGTTCTAAACTCAATTATAGTTAAAAATCTATCTGGATTTATCAGTAAAAATATTTTCAATTACTAAAACTAACTAAAATTAAATAACATTTGTTCTTTGTCCTTTTGCCATTAAAAGTCGCTGCACTTTAACAAACTGCTCCGAGGGATTTTAATTAGATCAACTTCAAATTTGACATGGTTCGCCATCATAGCTGTTGTAACGCGACTGTACTTTGTCAAAACTGTCTGTACCATCTGTAAAAGTATTACAGCTGCCCATTTTAACAAGTGTTGTATAACGCCTTTATTATATTGTATTTGCATATTATTGTATATTTATTGCTAATCTAGTGTCAATAGTAATCATTTTCTGCTTTGGCAATATATTTTCTAATTTTTCATGCCAATAAAGTCATCACCTGTGAATTATACTGTAATTATACACGCAAGCGGTTCTCTTTTACAGTATTTTTATTCAAAGTTGTAGGCACACCTATTTTGCATTTGAATTCATGTATAAATCAGAATGCATTAACTAATGTGACGCATAGACATTATTATGAGTACGTATTTTAGTGGTGTAATAATAAAATATGATTATTATTTTAGAGCCTTCAACATTGGCACCATCGTGGGTCCAGTTGGACGATGAAGATTATTTTAAATGTTATGTGACCTGATTTTGTTTTACATTTTTGTCTCGTTTGTATTTAAATAAATGTTTTGCATCATCATCCTTTGTCATTTGTCTGTTGTTTTAACAAATCATTAATACTTGCGTTTTCAGCTGTAATACAACTCTTACTCTGCATCGTGTGTTATGATAGTAATTGTTACACACAACACATAAATTAAATTCCGTGCATCAGCTGGTGTTTTGCAAGTGATTGACAGGTGATAACATGCACTCGAATGGGAATTAGGGAGCTTTTATTGCATAGTTTGGAGTTGTTGAGGCGTGATATCTTATTGTGAAGGACAGAACTACGGTCCCGGATGTGTTGACAGCGTTGATGGTAATGTTGGTGACCCTGGAACAAGTTAATGGCCAAACCAGTTCAACCGGATTAAACCCTTTAAAACATAGAAATTAAATTAAGAAAGTTGGTTTTGAAGGGAGGAAACCGGTTCTACCGGATTAAACCCTTTAAAACCTAGAAATTAAATTAAGAAAGTTATTTTGGGGGGGAGGGAGGAAACCGGAGTACCCGGATTAAACCCTTTAAAACACAGAAATTAAATTAAGAAAGTTGGTTTTGAAGGGAGGAAACCGGAGTACCCAGATTGAACCCTTTAAAACTTAGAAATTAAATTAAGAAAGTTGGTTTTGAAGGGAGGAAACCAGTTCAACCGGATTAAACCCTTTAAAACATAGAAATTAAATTAAGAAAGTCGGTTTTGAAGGGAGGGTACCGGAGTACCCAGATTAAACCCTTTAAAACATAGAAATTAAATTAAGAAAGTTATTTTGGGGGGGAGGGAGGAAACCGGAGTACCCGGATTAAACCCTTTAAAACCTAGAAATTAAATTAAGACAGTTGATTTTGAAGGGAGGAAACCGGAGTACCCGGATTAAACCCTTTAAAACATAGAAATTAAATTAAGAAAGTTGGATTTGAAGGGAGGAAACCGGTTCTACCGGATTAAACCCTTTAAAAAAAACATAGAAATTAAATTAAGACAGTTGGTTTTGAAGGGAGGAAACCGGAGTACCCAGATTAAACCCTTTAAAACATAGAAATTAAATTAAGAAAGTTGGTTTTGAAGGGAGGAAACCGGAGTACCCGGATTAAACCCTTTAAAACATAGAAATTAAATTAAGAAAGTTGGTTTTGAAGGGAGGAAACCGGTTCAACCAGATTAAACCCTTTAAAACATAGAAATTAAATTAAGAAAGTCGGTTTTGAAGGGAGGAAACCGTAGTACCCGGATTAAACCCTTTAAAACATAGAAATTAAATTAAGAAAGTCGGTTTTGAAGGGAGGAAACCGGAGTACCTGGATTAAACCCTTTAAAACATAGAAATTCAATTAAGAAAGTTGGTTTTGAAGGGAGGAAACCGGTTCTACCGGATTAAACCCTTTAAAAAAAACATAGAAATTAAATTAAGACAGTTGGTTTTGAAGGGAGGAAACCGGAGTACCCAGATTAAATAAACCCTTTAAAACATAGAAATTAAATTAAGAAAGTTGGTTTTGAAGGGAGGAAACCGGAGTACCCAGATTAAACCCTTTAAAACATAGAAATTAAATTAAGAAAGTTGGTTTTGAAGGGAGGAAACCGGTTCAACCGGATTAAACCCTTTAAAACATAGAAATTAAATTAAGAAAGTTGGTTTTGAAGTGAGGAAACCGGTTCTACCGGATTAAACCCTTTAAAAAAACATAGAAATTAAATTAAGACAGTTGGTTTTGAAGGGAGGAAACCGGAGTACCCAGATTAAACCCTTTAAAACATAGAAATTAAATTAAGAAAGTCGGTTTTGAAGGGAGGAAACCGGAGTACCTGGATTAAACCCTTTAAAACATAGAAATTAAATTAAGAAAGTTGGTTTTGAAGGGAGGAAACCGGAGTACCCAGATTAAACCCTTTAAAACTTAGAAATTAAATTAAGAAAGTTGGTTTTGAAGGGAGGAAACCGGAGTACCTGGATTAAACCCTTTAAAACATAGAAATTAAATTAAGAAAGTTGGTTTTGAAGGGAGGAAACCGGAGTACCCAGATTAAACCCTTTAAAACATAGAAATTAAATTAAGAAAGTTGGTTTTGAAGGGAGGAAACCGGTTCAACCAGATTAAACCCTTTAAAACATAGAAATTAAATTAAGAAAGTCGGTTTTGAAGGGAGGAAACCGTAGTACCCGGATTAAACCCTTTAAAACATAGAAATTAAATTAAGAAAGTCGGTTTTGAAGGGAGGAAACCGGAGTACCTGGATTAAACCCTTTAAAACATAGAAATTCAATTAAGAAAGTTGGTTTTGAAGGGAGGAAACCGGTTCTACCGGATTAAACCCTTTAAAAAAACATAGAAATTAAATTAAGACAGTTGGTTTTGAAGGGAGGAAACCGGAGTACCCAGATTAAACCCTTTAAAACATAGAAATTAAATTAAGAAAATTGGTTTTGAAGGGAGGAAACCGGAGTACCCGGATTAAACCCTTTAAAACATAGAAATTAAATTAAGAAAGTTGGTTTTGAAGGGAGGAAACCAGAGTACCCAGATTAAACCCTTTAAAACATAGAAATTAAATTAAGAAAGTCGGTTTTGAAGGGAGGAAACCGGAGTACCTGGATTAAACCCTTTAAAAAAACATAGAAATTAAATTAAGACAGTTGGTTTTGAAGGGAGGAAACCAGAGTACCCAGATTAAACCCTTTAAAACATAGAAATTAAATTAAGAAAGTTGGTTTTGAAGGGAGGAAACCGGTTCAACCAGATTAAACCCTTTAAAACATAGAAATTAAATTAAGAAAGTCGGTTTTGAAGGGAGGAAACCGGAGTACCCGGATTAAACCCTTTAAAACATAGAAATTAAATTAAGAAAGTTGGTTTTGAAGGGAGGAAACCGGTTCAACCGGATTAAACCCTTTAAAACATAGAAATTAAATTAAAAAAGTTATTTTGGGGGGAGGGAGGAAACCGGTTCAACCGGATTAAACCCTTTAAAACATAGAAATTAAATTTTTAAAGTTTTTCGGGGAGGGAGGAAACCGGAGCACCCGGAGTAAACCCTTTAAAAACATAGAAATTAAATTAAGAAAGTTATTTTGGGGGGAGGAAACCGGAGTACCCGGATTAAACCCTTTAAAACCTAGAAATTAAATTAAGACAGTTGGTTTTGAAGGGAGGAAACCGGAGTACCCAGATTAAACCCTTTAAAACATAGAAATTAAATTAAGACAGTCGGTTTTGAAGGGAGGAAACCGGAGTACCCGGATTAAACCCTTTAAAACCTAGAAATTAAATTAAGACAGTTGGTTTTGAAGGGAGGAAACCGGAGTACCCGGATTAAACCCTTTAAAACATAGAAATTAAATTAAAAAAGTTATTTTGGGGGGAGGGAGGAAACCGGTTCAACCGGATTAAACCCTTTAAAACATAGAAATTAAATTTTTAAAGTTTTTCGGGGAGGGAGGAAACCGGAGCACCCGGAGTAAACCCTTTAAAAACATAGAAATTAAATTTTAAAAGTTTTTCGGGGAGGGGGCAAACCGGAGCACCCGGAGTAAAC
>JACSYO010001473.1:0-34484 GCA_016806645.1 Ophiodon elongatus
AGGCGTTTCAGCCTGCGACGAGGCCAAAATTGGATTTTGTTGTAAAATACACAGTTTTCTTGATATTCCTCTATAACGTCTCCCAGAATAGCATACTTTTTAGGTTCATGTTATGTACATGAATATTTGATGTTTACATCACCTTTCTACCTTAAAAATGAATTTTCAGTTTTTATGGTCTCAAAAGGCGTTTCAGCCTGCGAAGAGGCCAAAAGTGGATTTTGTTGTAAAATACACAGTTTACTTGATATTCCTCTATAACGTCTCCCAGAATAGCATACTTTCAATGTTCATGTTATGTACATGAATATTTGATGTTTGCATCACCTTTCTACCTTAAAAATGAATTTTCAGTTTTTATGGTCTCAAAAGGCTTTTCAGTCTGCGAACTGGCCAAAAGTGGATTTTGTTGCGAAATATACAGTTTACTTGATATTCCTCTATAACGTCTCCCAGAATAGCGAACTTTCAAGGTTCATGTTATATTCATGAATAAATTATGTTTCCATCACTTTTCTACCATGCAGCTGCAATTTCATTTTTTTATGATCTCAAAAGGCGTTTCAGCCTGCGAAGAGGCCAAAATTGGATTTTGTTGTAAAATACACAGTTTACTTGATATTCCTCTATAACGTCTCCCAGAATAGCATACTTTCAATGTTCATGTTATGTACATGAATATTTGATGTTTGCATCACCTTTCTACCTTAAAAATGAATTTTCAGTTTTTATGGTCTCAAAAGGCGTTTCAGCCTGCGAATAGGACAAAAGTGGATTTTGTTGTAAAATACACAGTTTACTTGATATTCCTCTATAAAGTCTCCCAGAATAGCAGACTTTCAAGTTCCATGTTATGTTATTGAATATTTGATGTTTGCATCACCTTTCTACCTTAAAAATGAATTTTCAGTTTTTATGGTCTCAAAAGGCTTTTCAGCTTGCGAACTGGCCAAAATTGGATTTTGTTGCAAAATACACAGTTTACTTGATATTCCTCTATAACGTCTCCCAGAATAGCAAACTTTCAAGGTTCATGTTATATTCATGAATAAATGATGTTTCCATCACTTTTCTACCTTGAAATTAATTTTCAGTTTTTATGGTCTCAAAAGGCGTTTCAGCCTGCGAACTGGCCAAAAGTGGATTTTGTTGCAAAATACACAGTTTACTTGATATTCCTCTATAACGTCTCCCAGAATAGCATACTTTCAAGGTTCATGTTATGTACATGAATATTTGATGTTTGCATCACCTTTCTACCTTAGAAATGAATTTTCAGTTTTTATGGTCTCAAAAGGCGTTTCAGCCTGCGAACTGGCCAAAAGTGGATTTTGTTGCAAAATACACAGTTTACTTGATATTCCTCTATAACGTCTCCCAGAATAGCAGACTTTCAAGTTCCATGTTATATTATTGAATACAAGATGTTTGCATCACCTTTCTACCTTAAAAATGAATTTTCAGTTTTTATGGTCTCAAAAGGCTTTTCAGCTTGCGAACTGGCCAAAATTGGATTTTGTTGCAAAATACACAGTTTACTTGATATTCCTCTATAACGTCTCCCAGAATAGCGAACTTTCAAGGTTCATGTTATATTCATGAATAAATGATGTTTCCATCACTCTTCTACCATGCAGCTGCAATTTCATTTTTTTATGATCTCAAAAGGCGTTTCAGCCTGCGACGAGGCCAAAATTGGATTTTGTTGTAAAATACACAGTTTACTTGATATTCCTCTATAACGTCTCCCAGAATAGCATACGTTTTAGGTTCATGTTATGTACATGAATATTTGATGTTTGCATCACCTTTCTACCTTACAAATGAATTTTCAGTTTTTATGGTCTCAAAAGGCTTTTCAGCCTGCGAACTGGCCAAAAGTGGATTTTGTTGCAAAATACACAGTTTACTTGATATTCCTCTATAACGTCTCCCAGAATAGCAAACTTTCAAGGTTCATGTTATATACATGAATACATGATGTTTCCATCACTTTTCTACCATGCAGCTGCAATTTCATTTTTTTATGGTCTCAAAAGGCGTTTCAGCCTGCGAAGAGGCCAAAAGTGGATTTTGTTGTAAAATACACAGTTTACTTGATATTCCTCTATAACGTCTCCCAGAATAGCAGACTTTTAAGGTTCATGTTATGTACATGAATATTTGATGTTTGCATCACCTTTCTACCTTAGAAATGAATTTTCAGTTTTTATTGTCTCAAAAGGCGTTTCAGCCTGCGAAGAGGCCAAAAGTGGATTTTGTTGTAAAATACACAGTTTACTTGATATTCCTCTATAACGTCTCCCAGAATAGCATACTTTCAAGATTCATGTTGTGTATATGAATAAATGATGTTTCCATCACTTTTCTACCATGCAGCTGCATTTTCATTTTTTATGGTCTCAACCTTTTGAGACCATAAAAAATTAAAGCTTAAAGCTGCAATTCCACGTTGTATGCTCTTAAAAGACGTTTCGGCTGGCAAGAGGCCAAAAGTGGATTTTGTTGAAAAATACAGTTTACTTTATTTTCCTCAAAACATTGTCCCAGAACAGCAGATTCTCAAGTTTCAAGTTAATTTCATGAATAAATGATGTTCTCATCACTTTTCTGCCTTAAAGCTGTATTTCCACGTTGTATGCTCTTAAAAGACCTTTAGGCTGGCATGAGGCCAAAAGTGGATTTTGTTGAAAAATACACAGTTTACTTGATTTTCCTCAAAAAATAATCCCAGTACAGCAGACGCTCACGTTTCATGTTAATTTCATGAATACATGATGTTCTCATCACTTTTCTGCTTTAAAGCTGCATTTTCAGTATTCTTGGTCTGAAAAGACGTTTCGGCTGGCAAGAGGCCAAATGTGGATTTGTTTGAAAAATACACAATTTACTTGATTTTCCTTAAAACATTGTCCCAGAACAGCAGACTCTCAACTTTCATGTTAATTTCATGAATACATGATGTTCTCATCACTTTTCTGCCTTAAAGCTGCATTTCCACGTTGTATGCTCTTGAAAGACGTTTCGGCTGGGATGAGGCCAAAAGTGGATTTTGTTGAAAAATACACAGTTTACTTGATTTTCCTCAAAAAATAGTCCCAGTACAGCAGACTCTCACGTTTCATGTTAATTTCATGAATACATGATGTTCTCATCATTTTTCTGCCTTAAAGCTGCATTTTCAGTATTCATGGTCTGAAAAGACGTTTCGGCTGGCAAGAGGCCAAAAGTGGATTTTGTTGAAAAATACACAGTTTACTTGATTTTCCTCAAAACATTGTCCCAGAACAGCAGACTCTAAGTTTCAAGTTAATTTCATGAATACGTGATGTTCTCATCACTTTTCTGCCTTAAAGCTGCATTTCCACGTTGTATGCTCTTAAAAGACGTTTCGGCTGGCAAGAGGCCAAAAGTGGATTTAGTTGAAAAATACACAGTTTACTTGATTTCCTCAAAAAATTGTCCCAGAACAGCAGACTCTCAAGTTTCATGTTAATTTCATGAATACATGATGTTCTCATCACTTTTCTGCCTTAAAGCTGCATTTTCAGTATTCATGGTCTGAAAAGACGTTTCGGCTGGCAAGAGGCCAAAAGTGGATTTGTTTGAAAAATACACAATTTACTTGATTTTCCTCAAAACATTGTCCCAGAACAGCAGACTCTCAAGGTTCAAATTAATTTCATGAATACATTATGTTCTCATCATTTTTCTGCCTTAAAGCTGCATTTTCAGTATTCATGGCCTGAAAAGACGTTTCGGCTGGCAAGAGGCCAAAAGTGGATTTTGTTGAAAAATACACAGTTTACTTGATTTTCCTTAAAACATTGTCCCTCAACAGCAGACTCTCAAGTTTCATGTTAATTTCATGGATACATGACGTTTTCATTACTATTCTGCCTTTAAAGCTGCATTTCCACGTTGTATGCTCTTAAAAGACGTTTCGGCTGGCAAGAGATCAAAAGTGGATTTTGGTGAAAAATACACAGTTTACTCGATTTTCCTCAAAACATTGTCCCAGAACAGCAGACTCTGACGTTTCATGTTAATTTCATGAATACATGATGTTCTCATCATTTTTCTGCCTTAAAGCTGCATTTTCAGTATTCATGGTCTGAAAAGACATTTCGTCTGGGTCGAGGCCAAAAGTGGATTTTGTTGAAAAATACACAGTTTACTCGATTTTCCTCAAAACATTGTCCCAGAACAGCAGACTCTCAAGTGTCATGTTAATTTCATTAATACTTGATGTTTTCATCACTTTTCTGCCTTAAAGCTTCATTTACACGTTGTATGCTCTTAAAAGACCTTTAGGCTGGCATGAGGCCAAAAGTGGATTTTGTTGAAAAAAACACAGTTTACTTGATTTTCCTCAAAAAATAATCCCAGTACAGGAGACACTCACGTTTCATGTTAATTTCATGAATACATGATGTTCTCATCACTTTTCTGCCTTAAAGCTGCATTTTCAGTATTCATGGTCTGAAAAGACGTTTTGGCTGGCAAGAGGCCAAAATTGGATTTGTTTGAAAAATACACAATTTACTTGATTTTCCTCAAAACATTGTCCCAGAACAGCAGACTCTCAAGGTTCAAATTAATTTCATGAATACATGATGTTCTCATCACTTTTCTGCCGTAAAGCTTCATTTCCACGTTGTATGCTCTTAAAAGACGTTTCGGCTGGCATGATGACAAAAGTGGATTTTGTTGAAAAATACACAGTTTACTTGATTTTCCTCAAAACATTGTCCCAGAACAGCAGACTCTCAAGTTTCAAATTAATTTCATGAATACATGATGTTCTCATCACTTTTCTGCCGTAAAGCTTCATTTCCACGTTGTATGCTCTTCAAAGACGTTTCGGCTGGCATGATGCCAAAAGTGGATTTTATTGAAAAATACACAGTTTACTTGATTTTCCTCAAAAAATAATCCCAGTACAGCAGACACTCACGTTTCATGTTAATTTCATGAATACATGATGTTCTCATAACTTTTCTGCCTTAAAGCTGCATTTCCACGTTGTATGCACTTGAAAGACGTTTCGGCTGGGAAGAGGCCAAAAGTGGATTTTGTTGAAAAATACACAGTTTACTTGATTTTTCTCAAAAAATAGTCCCAGTACAGCAGACTCTCAAGTTTCAAGTTAATTTCATGAATACATGACGTTCTCATCACTTTTCTGCCTTAAAGCTGCATTTTCAGTATTCATGGTCTGAAAAGACGTTTCGGCTGGCAAGAGGCCAAAAGTGGATTTGTTTGAAAAATACACAGTTTACTTGATTTTCCTCAAAACATTGTCCCAGAACAGCAGACTCTCAAGTTTCATGTTAATTTCATGAATACATGATGTTCTCATCATTTTTCTGCCTTAAAGCTGCATTTTCAGTATTCATGGTCTGAAAAGACGTTTCGGCTGGCAAGAGGCCAAAAGTGGATTTGTTTGAAAAATACACAATTTACTTGATTTTCCTCAAAACATTGTCCCAGGACAGCAGACTCTCAAGGTTCAAGTTAATTTCATGAATACATGATGTTCTCATCACTTTTCTGCCTTAAAGCTTCATTTCCACGTTGTATGCTCTTAAAAGACGTTTCGGCTGGCATGATGCCAAAAGTGGATTTTGTTGAAAAATACACAGTTTACTTGATTTTCCTCAAAACATTGTCCCAGAACAGCAGACTCTCAAGTTTCAAATTAAGTTCATGAATACATGATGTTCTCATCACTTTTCTGCCGTAAAGCTTCATTTCCACGTTGTATGCTCTTCAAAGACGTTTCGGCTGGCATGAGGCCAAAAGTGGATTTTGTTGAAAAATACACAGTTTACTTGATTTTCCTCAAAAAATAATCCCAGTACAGCAGACACTCACGTTTCATGTTAATTTCATGAATACATGATGTTCTCATCACTTTTCTGCCTTAAAGCTGCATTTTCAGTATTCATGGTCTGAAAAGACGTTTCGGCTGGCAAGAGGCCAAAAGTGGATTTGTTTGAAAAATACACAATTTACTTGATTTTCCTCAAAACATTGTCCCAGAACAGCAGACTCTCAAGTGTCATGTTGATTTCATGAATACTTGATGTTTTCATCACTTTTCTGCCGTAAAGCTTCATTTCCACGTTGTATGCTCTTAAAAGACGTTTCGGCTGGCATGATGCCAAAAGTGGATTTTGTTGAAAAATACAGAGTTTACTTGATTTTCCTCAAAACATTGTCCCAGAACAGCAGACTCTCAAGTTTCAAATTAATTTCATGAATACATGATGTTCTCATCACTTTTCTGCCTTAAAGCTGCATTTCCACGTTGTATGCTCTTAAAAGACGTTTCGGCTGGCATGAGGCCAAAAGTGGATTTTGTTGAAAAATACACAGTTTACTTGATTTTCCTCAAAACATTGTCCCTGAACAGCAGACTCTCAAGTTTCATGTTAATTTCATGAATACATGATGTTTTCATCACTTTTCTGCCTTAAAGCTGCATTTCCACGTTGTATGCTCTTAAAAGACGTTTCGGCTGGGAAGAGGCCAAAGGTGGATTTTGTTGAAAAATACAGTTCATGTGATATTCCTCAAAACATTGTCCCTGAACAGCAGACTCTCAAGTTTCAAGTTAATTTCATGAATACATGATTTTCTCATCACTTTTCTGCCGTAAAGCTTCATTTCCACGTTGTATGCTCTTAAAAGACGTTTCGGCTGGCATGAGGCCAAAAGTGGATTTTGTTGAAAAATACACAGTTTAATATATTTTCCTCAAAAAATAGCCCCAGTACAGCAGACTTTCAAGTGTCATGTTGATTTCATGAATACTTGATGTTTTCATCACTTTTCTGCCTTAAAGCTGCATTTCAACGTTGTATGCTCTTAAAAGACGTTTCGGCTGGCATGAGGCCAAAAGTGGATTTTGTTGAAAAATACACAGTTTACTTGATTTTCCTCAAAACATTGTCCCAGAACAGCAGACTCTGACGTTTCATGTTAATTTCATGAATACGTGATGTTCTCATCATTTTTCTGCCTTAAAGCTGCATTTTCAGTATTTATGGTCTGAAAAGACATTTCGGCTGGGACGAGGCCAAAAGTGGATTTTGTTGAAAAATACACAGTTTACTTTATTTTCCTCAAAACATTGTCTCAGAACAGCAGACTCAAGTTACAAGTTAATTTAATGAATACGTGACGTTTTCATCACTTTTCTGCCTTTAAAGCTGCATTTCCACGTTGTATGCTCTTAAAAGACGTTTCGGCTGGCAAGAGATCAAAAGTGGATTTTTGTGAAAAATACACAGTTTACTCGATTTTCCTCAAAACATTGTCCCAGAACAGCAGACTCTCAAGTGTCATGTTAATTTCATTAATACTTGATGTTTTCATCACTTTTCTGCCTTAAAGCTTCATTTACACGTTGTATGCTCTTAAAAGACCTTTAGGCTGGCATGAGGCCAAAAGTGGATTTTGTTGAAAAATACACAGTTTACTTGATTTTCCTCAAAAAATAATCCCAGTACAGCAGACACTCACGTTTCATGTTAATTTCATGAATACATGATGTTCTCATCACTTTTCTGCCTTAAAGCTGCATTTTCAGTATTATGGTCTGAAAAGACGTTTTGGCTGGCAAGAGGTCAAAAGTGGATTTTGTTGAAAAATACACAGTTTACTTGATTTTCCTTAAAACATTGTCCCTCAACAGCAGACTCTCAATTTTCATGTTAATTTCATGAATACATGACGTTTTCATTACTATTCTGCCTTAAAGCTGCGTTTCCACGTTGTATGCTCTTAAAAGACGTTTCGGCTGGGAAGAGGCCAAAAGTGGATTTTGTTGAAAAATACACAGTTTACTTGATTTTCCTCAAAACATTGTCCCAGAACAGCAGACTCTGACGTTTCATGTTAATTTCATGAAGACGTGATGTTCTCATCATTTTTCTGCCTTAAAGCTGCATTTTCAGTATTTATGGTCTGAAAAGACATTTCGGCTGGGTCGAGGCCAAAAGTGGATTTTGTTGAAAAATACACAGTTTACTTTATTTTCCTCAAAACATTGTCCCAGAACAGCAGACTCAAGTTTCAAGTTAATTTAATGAATACGTGACGTTTTCATCACTTTTCTGCCTTTAAAGCTGCATTTCCACGTTGTATGCTCTTAAAAGACGTTTCAGCTGGCCAGAGATCAAAAGTGGATTTTTGTGAAAAATACACAGTTTACTCGATTTTCCTCAAAACATTGTCCCAGTACAGCAGACACTCACGTTTCATGTTAATTTCATAAATACATGATGTTCTCATCACTTTTCTGCCTGAAAGTTGCATTTTCAGTATTCATGGTCTGAAAAGACGTTTCGGCTGGCAAGAGGCCAAAAGTGGATTTGTTTGAAAAATACACAATTTACTTGATTTTCCTCAAAACATTGTCCCAGAACAGCAGACTCTCAAGGTTCAAATTAATTTCATGAATACATGATGTTCTCATCACTTTTCTGCCTTAAAGCTGCATTTCCACTTTGTATGCTCTTAAAAGACGTTTCAGCTGGAATGAGGCCAAAAGTGGATTTTGTTAAAAAATACACAGTTTACTTGATTTTCCTCAAAACATTGTCCCAGAACAGCAGACTCTCAAGGTTCAAATTAATTTCATGAATACATGATGTTCTCATCACTTTTCTGCCTAAAAGCTGCATTTCCAAGTTGTATGCTCTTAAAAGACGTTTCGGCTGGCATGAGGCCTAAAGTGGATTTTGTTGAAAAATACACAGTTTAATATATTTTCCTCAAAAAATAGTCCCAGTACGGCAGACTTTCAAGTGTCATGTTGATTTCATGAATACTTGATGTTTTCATCACTTTTCTGCAGTAAAGCTTCATTTCCACGTTGTATGCTCTTAAAAGACGTTTCGGCTGGCATGAGGCCAAAAGTGGATTTTGTTGAAAAATACACAGTTTACTTTATTTTCCTCAAAACAATGTCCCAGAACAGCAGACTCAAGTTTCAAGTTAATTTAATGAATACGTGACGTTTTCATCACTTTTCTGCCTTTAAAGCTGCATTTCCACGTTGTATGCTCTTAAAAGACGTTTCGGCTGGCATGAGGCCAAAAGTGGATTTTGTTGAAAAATACAGTTTACTTGATTTTCCTCAAAACATTGTCCCAGAACAGCAGACTCTCACGTTTCATGTTAATTTCATGAATACATGATGTTCTCATCATTTTTCTGCCTTAAAGCTGCATTTTCAGTATTCATGGTCTGAAAAGACGTTTCGGCTGGCAAGAGGCCAAAAGTGGATTTGTTTGAAAAATACACAATTTACTTGATTTTCCTCAAAACATTGTCCCAGAACAGCAGACTCTCAAGGTTCAAATTAATTTCATGAATACATGATGTTCTCATCACTTTTCTGCCTTAAAGCTGCATTTCCACTTTGTATGCTCTTAAAAGACGTTTCAGCTGGAATGAGGCCAAAAGTGGATTTTGTTAAAAAATACACAGTTTACTTGATTTTCCTCAAAACATTGTCCCAGAACAGCAGACTCTCAAGTGTCATGTTGATTTCATGAATACTTGATGTTTTCATCACTTTTCTGCCTTAAAGCTTCATTTCCACATTGTATGCTCTTAAAAGACGTTTTGGCTGGCAAGAGGCCAAAAGTGGATTTGTTTGAAAAATACACAATTTACTTGATTTTCCTCAAAACATTGTCCCAGAACAGCAGACTCTCAAGGTTCAAATTAATTTCATGAATACATGACGTTTTCATTACTTTTCTGCCTTAAAGCTGCATTTCCACGTTGTATGCTCTTAAAAGACGTTTCGGCTGGGAAGAGGCAAAAGTTGATTTTGTTGAAAAATACACAGTTTACTTGATTTTCCTCAAAACATTGTCCCAGAACAGCAGACTCTGACGTTTCATGTTAATTTCATGAATACGTGATGTTCTCATCATTTTCTGCCTTAAAGCTGCATTTTCAGTATTGATGGTCTTAAAAGACATTTCGGCGTCGAGGCCAAAAGTGGATTTTGTTGAAAAATACACAGTTTACTTTATTTTCCTCAAAACATTGTCCCAGAACAGCAGACTCAAGTTTCAAGTTAATTTAATGAATACGTGACGTTTTCATCACTTTTCTGCCTTTAAAGCTGCATTCCCACGTTGTATGCTCTTAAAAGACGTTTCGGCTGGCATGAGGCCAAAAGTGGATTTTGTTGAAAAATACACAGTTTACTTGATTTTCCTCAAAACATTGTCCCAGAACAGCAGACTCAAGTTTCATGTTAATTTCATGAATACGTGATGTTTTCATCACTTTTCTGCCTTAAAGCTGCATTTCCACGTTGTATGCTCTTAAAAGACTTTTCGGCTGGGAAGAGGCCAAAAGTGGATTTTGTTGAAAAATACACAGTTTACTTGATTTTCCTCAAAACATTGTCCCAGAACAGCAGACTCTCAAGTTTCAAGTTAATTTCATGAATACTTGATGTTTTCATCACTTTTCTGCCTTAAAGCTGCATTTCCACGTTGTATGCTCTTTAAAGACCTTTAGGCTGGCATGAGGCCAAAAGTGGATTTTGTTGAAAAATACACAGTTTACTTGATTTTCCTCAAAAAATAATCCCAGTACAGCAGACACTCACGTTTCATGTTAATTTCATGAAAACATGATGTTCTCATCACTTTTCTGCCTTAAAGCTGCATTTTCAGTATTCATGGTCTGAAAAGACGTTTCGAATGGAATGAGGCCAAAAGTGGATTTTGTTAAAAAATACACAGTTTACTTGATTTTCCTCAAAACATTGTCCCAGAACAGCAGACTCTCAAGGTTCAAATTAATTTCATGAATACATGATGTTCTCATCACTTTTCTGCCTAAAAGCTCCATTTCCAAGTTGTATGCTCTTAAAAGACGTTTCGGCTGGCATGAGGCCAAAAGTGGATTTTGTTGAAAAATACACAGTTTACTTTATTTTCCTCAAAACATTGTCCCAGAACAGCAGACTCAAGTTTCAAGTTAATTTAATGAATACGTGACGTTTTCATCACTTTTCTGCCTTTAAAGCTGCATTTCCACGTTGTATGCTCTTAAAAGACGTTTCGGCTGGCATGAGGCCAAAAGTGGATTTTGTTGAAAAATACACAGTTTACTTGATTTTTCTCAAAAAATAGTCCCAGTACAGCAGACTCTCACGTTTCATGTTAATGTCATGAATACATGACGTTCTCATCATTTTTCTGCCTTAAAGCTGCATTTTCAGTATTCATGGTCTGAAAAGACGTTTCGGCTGGCAAGAGGCCAAAAGTGGATTTTGTTGAAAAATACACAGTTTACTTGATTTTCCTCAAAACATTGTCCCAGAACAGCAGACTCTCAAGTTTCAAGTTAATTTCATGAATACATGACGTTCTCATCACTTTTCTGCCTTAAAGCTGCATTTCCAGTTGTATGCTCTTAAAAGACGTTTCGGCTGGCATGAGGCCAAAAGTGGATTTTGTTGAAAAATGCACAATTTAATATATTTTCCTCAAAAAATAGTCCCAGTACAGCAGACTTTCAAGTGTCATGTTGATTTCATGAATACTTGATGTTTTCATCACTTTTCTGCCGTAAAGCTTCATTTCCACGTTGTATGCTCTTAAAAGACGTTTCGGTTGGCATGATGCCAAAAGTGGATTTTGTTGAAAAATACACAGTTTACTTGATTTTCCTCAAAACATTGTCCCAGAACAGCAGACTCTCAAGTTTCAAATTAATTTCATGAATACATGATTTTCTCATCATTTTTCTGCCTTAAAGCTGCATTTTCAGTATTCATGGTCTGAAAAGACATTTCGGCTGGGTCGAGGCCATAAGTGGATTTTGTTGAAAAATACACAGTTTACCTGATTTTCCTCAAAAAATAATCCCAGTACAGCAGACACTCACGTTTCATGTTAATGTCATGAATACATGACGTTCTCATAATTTTTCTGCCTTAAAGCTGCATTTTCAGTATTCATGGTCTGAAAAGACGTTTTGGCTGGCAAGAGGCCAAAAGTGGATTATTATGAAAAATACACAATTTACTTGATTTTCCTCAAAACTTTGTTCCAGAACAGCAGACTCTCAAGGTTCAAATTAATTTCATGAATACATGATGTTCTCATCACTTTTCTGCCTTAAAGCTGCATTTCCACTTTGTATGCTCTTAAAAGACGTTACGGCTGGCATGAGGCCAAAAGTGGATTTTGTTGAAAAATACACAGTTTAATATATTTTCCTCAAAAAATAGTCCCAGTACAGCAGACTTTCAAGTGTCATGTTGATTTCATGAATACTTGATGTTTTCATCACTTTTCTGCCGTAAAGCTTCATTTCCACGTTGTATGCTCTTAAAAGACGTTTCGGCTGGCATGATGCCAAAAGTGGATTTTGTTGAAAAATACACAGTTTACTTGATTTTCCTCAAAACATTGTCCCAGAACAGCAGACTCTCAAGTTTCAAATTAATTTCATGAATACATGATGTTCTCATCACTTTTCTGTCTTAAAGCTGTATTTCCAGTTGTATGCTCTTAAAAGACGTTTCTTCTGGCATGAGGCCAAAAGTGGATTTTGTTGAAAAATACGCAGTTTACTTGATTTTCCTCAAAACATTGTCCCAGTACAGCAGACTCTCACGTTTCATGTTAATTTCATGAATACATGACGTTCTCATCATTTTTCTGCCTTAAAGCTGCATTTCCACGTTGTATGCTCTTAAAAGATGTTTCGGCTGGCAAGAGGCCAAAAGTGGATTTTGTTGAAAAATACACAGTTTACTTGATTTTCCTCAAAACATTGTCCCTCAACAGCAGACTCTCAAGTTTCATGTTAATTTCATGAATACATGACGTTTTCATTACTATTCTGCCTTAAAGCTGCATTTCCACGTTGTATGCTCTTAAAAGACGTTTCGGCTGAGAAGAGGCCAAAAGTGGATTTTGTTGAAAAATACACAGTTTACTTGATTTTCCTCAAAACATTGTCCCAGAACAGCAGACTCTCAAGTGTCATGTTAATTTCATAAATACTTGATGTTTTCATCACTTTTCTGCCTTAAAGCTTCATTTACACGTTGTATGCTCTTAAAAGACCTTTAGGCTGGCATGAGGCCAAAAGTGGATTTTGTTGAAAAATACACAGTTTACTTGATTTTCCTCAAAAAATAATCCCAGTACAGCAGACACTCACGTTTCATGTTAATTTCATGAATACATGATGTTCTCATCACTTTTCTGCCTTAAAGCTGCATTTCCACTTTGTATGCTCTTAAAAGACGTTTCAGCTGGAATGAGGCCAAAAGTGGATTTTGTTAAAAAATACACAGTTTACTTGATTTTCCTCAAAACATTGTCCCAGAACAGCAGACTCTCAAGGTTCAAATTAATTTCATGAATACATGATGTTCTCATCACTTTTCTGCCTAAAAGCTGCATTTCCAAGTTGTATGCTCTTAAAAGACGTTTCGGTTGGCATGATGCCAAAAGTGGATTTTGTTGAAAAATACACAGTTTACTTTATTTTCCTCAAAACATTGTCCCAGAACAGCAGACTCTCAAGTTTCAAATTAATTTCATGAATACATGATGTTCTCATCACTTTTCTGCCTAAAAGCTGCATTTCCAAGTTGTATGCTCTTAAAAGACGTTTCGGCTGGCATGAGGCCAAAAGTGGATTTTATTGAAAAATACACAGTTTAATATATTTTCCTCAAAAAATAGTCCCAGTACAGCAGACTTTCAAGTGTCATGTTGATTTCATGAATACTTGATGTTTTCATCACTTTTCTGCCGTAAAGCTTCATTTCCACGTTGTATGCTCTTAAAAGACGTTTCTTCTGGCATGAGGCCAAAAGTGGATTTTGTTGAAAAATACACAGTTTACTTGATTTTCCTCAAAACATTGTCCCAGAACAGCAGATTCTCAAGTTTCAAATTAATTTCATGAATACATGATTTTCTCATCACTTTTCTGCCGTAAAGCTTCATTTCCACGTTGTATGCTCTTAAAAGACGTTTCGGCTGGCATGAGGCCAAAAGTGGATTTTGTTGAAAAATACACAGTTTAATATATTTTCCTCAAAAAATAGCCCCAGTACAGCAGACTTTCAAGTGTCATGTTGATTTAATGAATACTTGATGTTTTCATCACTTTTCTGCCTTAAAGCTTCATTTCCACGTTGTATGCTCTTAAAAGACGTTTCGGCTGGCATGATGCCAAAAGTGGATTTTGTTGAAAAATACACAGTTTACTTGATTTTCCTCAAAACATTGTCCCAGAACAGCAGACTCTCAAGGTTCAAATTAATTTCATGAATACATGATGTTCTCATCACTTTTCTGCCTAAAAGCTGCATTTCCAAGTTGTATGCTCTTAAAAGACGTTTCGGCTGGCATGAGGCCAAAAGTGGATTTTGTTGAAAAATACACAGTTTAATATATTTTCCTCAAAAAATAGTCCCAGTACAGCAGACTTTCAAGTGTCATGTTGATTTCATGAATACTTGATGTTTTCATCACTTTTCTGCCGTAAAGCTTCATTTCCACGTTGTATGCTCTTAAAAGACGTTTCTTCTGCCATGAGGCCAAAAGTGGATTTTGTTGAAAAATACAGTTTACTTGATTTTCCTCAAAACATTGTCCCAGAACAGCAGACTCTCAAGTTTCAAATTAATTTCATGAATACATGATGTTCTCATCACTTTTCTGTCTTAAAGCTGTATTTCCACGTTGTATGCTCTTAAAAGACGTTTCTTCTGGCATGAGGCCAAAAGTGGATTTTGTTGAAAAATACACAGTTTACTTGATTTTCCTCAAAACATTGTCCCAGTACAGCAGACTCTCACGTTTCATGTTAATTTCATGAATACATGACGTTCTCATCATTTTTCTGCCTTAAAGCTTCATTTCCGAGTTGTATGCTCTTAAAAGACATTTCGGCTGGCAAGAGGCCAAAAGTGGATTTTGTTGAAAAATACACAGTTTACTTGATTTTCCTCAAAACATTGTCCCTCAACAGGAGACTCTCAAGTTTCATGTTAATTTCATGAATACATGACGTTTTCATTACTATTCTGCCTTAAAGCTGCATTTCCACGTTGTATGCTCTTAAAAGACGTTTCGGCTGAGAAGAGGCCAAAAGTGGATTTTGTTGAAAAATACACAGTTTACTTGATTTTCCTCAAAACATTGTCCCAGAACAGCAGACTCTGACGTTTCATGTTAATTTCATGAATACATGATTTTCTCATCATTTTTCTGCCTTAAAGCTGCATTTTCAGTATTCATGGTCTGAAAAGACATTTCGGCTGGGTCGAGGCCATAAGTGGATTTTGTTGAAAAATACACAGTTTACTTTATTTTCCTCAAAACATTGTCCCAGAACAGCAGACTCTCAAGTGTCATGTTAATTTCATTAATACTTGATGTTTTCATCACTTTTCTGCCGTAAAGCTTCATTTCCACGTTGTATGCTCTTAAAAGACGTTTCGGCTGGCATGAGGCCAAAATTGGATTTTGTTGAAAAATACACAGTTTACTTTATTTTCCTCAAAACATTTTCCCAGAACAGCAGACTCAAGTTTCAAGTTAATTTAATGAATACGTGACGTTTTCATCACTTTTCTGCCTTTAAAGCTGCATTTCCACGTTGTATGCTCTTAAAAGACGTTTCGGCTGGCATGAGGCCAAAAGTGGATTTTGTTGAAAAATACACAGTTTACTTGATTTTTCTCAAAAAATAGTCCCAGTACAGCAGACTCTCACGTTTCATGTTAATGTCATGAATACATGACGTTCTCATCATTTTTCTGCCTTAAAGCTGCATTTTCAGTATTCATGGTCTGAAAAGACGTTTCGGCTGGCAAGAGGCCAAAAGTGGATTTGTTTGAAAAATACACAGTTTACTTGATTTTCCTCAAAACATTGTCCCAGAACAGCAGACTCTCAAGGTTCAAATTAATTTCATGAATACATGATGTTCTCATCACTTTTCTGCTTTAAAGCTTCATTTCCATGTTGTATGCTCTTAAAAGACGTTTCGGCTGGCATGATGCCAAAAGTGGATTTTGTTGAAAAATACACAGTTTACTTGATTTTCCTCAAAACATTGTCCCAGAACAGCAGACTTTCGTTCAAATTAATTTCATGAATACATGTTCTCATCACTTTTCTGCCTTAAAGCTTCATTTCCACGTTGTATGCTCTTAAAAGACGTTTCGGCTGGCATGAGGCCAAAAGTGGATTTTGTTGAAAAATACACAGTTTACTTGATTTTCCTCAAAACATTGTCCCAGAACAGCAGACTCTCAAGTTTCAAATTAATTTCATGAATACATGATGTTCTCATCACTTTTCTGTCTTAAAGCTGTATTTCCACGTTGTATGCTCTTAAAAGACGTTTCGGCTGGCATGAGGCCAAAAGTGGATTTTGTTGAAAAATACACAGTTTACTTGATTTTCCTCAAAACATTGTCCCAGTACAGCAGACTCTCACGTTTCATGTTAATTTCATGAATACATGACGTTCTCATCATTTTTCTGCCTTAAAGCTTCATTTCCGAGTTGTATGCTCTTAAAAGACATTTCGGCTGGCAAGAGGCCAAAAGTGGATTTTGTTGAAAAATACACAGTTTACTTGATTTTCCTCAAAACATTGTCCCTCAACAGGAGACTCTCAAGTTTCATGTTAATTTCATGAATACATGACGTTTTCATTACTATTCTGCCTTAAAGCTGCATTTCCACGTTGTATGCTCTTAAAAGACGTTTCGGCTGAGAAGAGGCCAAAAGTGGATTTTGTTGAAAAATACACAGTTTACTTGATTTTCCTCAAAACATTGTCCCAGAACAGCAGACTCTGACGTTTCATGTTAATTTCATGAATACATGATTTTCTCATCATTTTTCTGCCTTAAAGCTGCATTTTCAGTATTCATGGTCTGAAAAGACATTTCGGCTGGGTCGAGGCCAAAAGTGGATTTTGTTGAAAAATACACAGTTTACTTTATTTTCCTCAAAACATTGTCCCAGAACAGCAGACTCTCAAGTGTCATGTTAATTTCATTAATACTTGATGTTTTCATCACTTTTCTGCCGTAAAGCTTCATTTCCACGTTGTATGCTCTAAGACGTTTCGGCTGGCATGAGGCAAAATTGATTTTGTTGAAAAATACACAGTTTACTTTATTTTCCTCAAAACATTGTCCCAGAACAGCAGACTCAAGTTTCAAGTTAATTTAATGAATACGTGACGTTTTCATCACTTTTCTGCCTTTAAAGCTGCATTTCCACGTTGTATGCTCTTAAAAGACGTTTCGGCTGGCATGAGGCCAAAAGTGGATTTTGTTGAAAAATACACAGTTTACTTGATTTTTCTCAAAAAATAGTCCCAGTACAGCAGACTCTCACGTTTCATGTTAATGTCATGAATACATGACGTTCTCATCATTTTTCTGCCTTAAAGCTGCATTTTCAGTATTCATGGTCTGAAAAGACGTTTTGGCTGGCAAGAGGCCAAAAGTGGATTTGTTTGAAAAATACACAATTTACTTGATTTTCCTCAAAACATTGTCCCAGAACAGCAGACTCTCAAGGTTCAAATTAATTTCATGAATACATGATGTTCTCATCACTTTTCTGCCTTAAAGTCATTTCCATGTTGTATGCTCTTAAAAGACGTTTCGGCTGGCATGAGGCCAAAAGTGGATTTTGTTGAAAATACACAGTTTACTTGATTTTCCTCAAAACATTGTCCCAGAACAGCAGACTCTCAAGGTTCAAATTAATTTCATGAATACATGATGTTCTCATCACTTTTCTGCCTAAAAGCTGCATTTCCAAGTTGTATGCTCTTAAAAGACGTTTCGGCTGGCATGAGGCCAAAAGTGGATTTTGTTGAAAAATACACAGTTTAATATATTTTCCTCAAAAAATAGTCCCAGTACAGCAGACTTTCAAGTGTCATGTTGATTTCATGAATACTTGATGTTTTCATCACTTTTCTGCCGTAAAGCTTCATTTCCACGTTGTATGCTCTTAAAAGACGTTTCGTTGGCATGATGCCAAAAGTGGATTTTGTTGAAAAATACACAGTTTACTTGATTTTCCTCAAAACATTGTCCCAGAACAGCAGACTCTCAAGTTTCAAATTAATTTCATGAATACATGATTTTCTCATCACTTTTCTGCCGTAAAGCTTCATTTCCACGTTGTATGCTCTTAAAAGACGTTTCGGCTGGCATGAGGCCAAAAGTGGATTTTGTTGAAAAATACACAATTTAATATATTTTCCTCAAAAAATAGCCCCAGTACAGCAGACTTTCAAGTGTCATGTTGATTTCATGAATACTTGATGTTTTCATCACTTTTCTGCCTTAAAGCTTCATTTCCACGTTGTATGCTCTTAAAAGACGTTTCTTCTGGCATGAGGCCAAAAGTGGATTTTGTTGAAAAATACAGTTTACTTGATTTTCCTCAAAACATTGTCCCAGAACAGCAGACTCTCAAGTTTCAAATTAATTTCATGAATACATGATGTTCTCATCACTTTTCTGTCTTAAAGCTGTATTTCCACGTTGTATGCTCTTAAAAGACGTTTCGGCTGGCATGAGGCCAAAACTGGATTTTGTTGAAAAATACGCAGTTTACTTGATTTTCCTCAAAACATTGTCCCAGTACAGCAGACTCTCACGTTTCATGTTAATTTCATGAATACATGACGTTCTCATCATTTTTCTGCCTTAAAGCTTCATTTCCACGTTGTATGCTCTTAAAAGACGTTTCGGCTGGCAAGAGGCCAAAAGTGGATTTTGTTGAAAAATACACAGTTTACTTGATTTTTCTCAAAACATTGTCCCAGAACAGCAGACTCTGACGTTTCATGTTAATTTCATGAATACATGATTTTCTCATCATTTTTCTGCCTTAAAGCTGCATTTTCAGTATTCATGGTCTGAAAAGACATTTCGGCTGGGTCGAGGCCATAAGTGGATTTTGTTGAAAAATACACAGTTTACTTGATTTTCCTCAAAACATTGTCCCAGAACAGCAGACTCTCAAGTGTCATGTTAATTTCATTAATACTTGATGTTTTCATCACTTTTCTGCCTTAAAGCTTCATTTACACGTTGTATGCTCTTAAAAGATGTTTCGGCTGGCATGAGGCCAAAAGTGGATTTTGTTGAAAAATACACAGTTTAATATATTTTCCTCAAAAAATACTCACAGTACAGCAGACTTTCAAGTGTCATGTTGATTTCATGAATACTTGATGTTTTCATCACTTTTCTGCCGTAAAGCTTCATTTCCACGTTGTATGCTCTTAAAAGACGTTTCGGCTGGCATGAGGCCAAAAGTGGATTTTGTTGAAAAATACACAGTTTACTTTATTTTCCTCAAAACATTGTCCCAGAACAGCAGACTCAAGTTTCAAGTTAATTTAATGAATACGTGACGTTTTCATCACTTTTCTGCCTTTAAAGCTGCATTTCCACGTTGTATGCTCTTAAAAGACGTTTCGGCTGGCAAGAGATCAAAAGTGGATTTTGGTGAAAAATACACAGTTTACTCGATTTTCCTCAAAACATTGTCCCAGAACAGCAGACTCTCAAGTGTCATGTTAATTTCATTAATACTTGATGTTTTCATCACTTTTCTGCCTTAAAGCTTCATTTACACGTTGTATGCTCTTAAAAGACCTTTAGGCTGGCATGAGGCCAAAAGTGGATTTTGTTGAAAAATACACAGTTTACTTGATTTTCCTCAAAAAATAATCCCAGTACAGCAGACTCTCACGTTTCATGTTAATTTCATGAAAACATGATGTTCTCATCACTTTTCTGCCTTAAAGCTGCATTTTCAGTATTCATGGTCTGAAAAGACGTTTCGGCTGGCATGAGGCCAAAAGTGGATTTTGTTGAAAAATACACAGTTTACTTGATTTTCCTCAAAACATTGTCCCAGAACAGCAGACTCTCAAGTTTCATGTTAATTTCATGAATACATGATGTTCTCATCACTTTTCTGCCTTAAAGCTGCATTTCCACGTTGTATGCTCTTAAAAGACGTTTCGGCTGGCAAGAGGCCAAAAGTGGATTTTGTTGAAAAATACACAGTTTACTTGATTTTCCTCAAAACATTGTCCCAGAACAGCAGACTCTCAAGTTTCAAGTTAATTTCATGAATACATGATGTTCTCATCACTTTTCTGCCTTAAAGCTGCATTTCCACGTTGTATGCTCTTAAAAGACGTTTCGGCTGGCATGAGGCCAAAAGTGGATTTTGTTGAAAAATACACAGTTTAATATATTTTCCTCAAAAAATAGCCCCAGTACAGCAGACTTTCAAGTGTCATGTTGATTTCATGAATACTTGATGTTTTCATCACTTTTCTGCCTTAAAGCTTCATTTCCACGTTGTATGCTCTTAAAAGACGTTTCGGCTGGCATGATGCCAAAAGTGGATTTTGTTGAAAAATACACAGTTTACTTGATTTTCCTCAAAACATTGTCCCAGAACAGCAGACTCTCAAGTTTCAAATTAATTTCATGAATACATGATGTTCTCATCACTTTTCTGTCTTAAAGCTGTATTTCCACGTATTATGCTCTTAAAAGACGTTTCTTCTGGCATGAGGCCAAAAGTGGATTTTGTTGAAAAATACGCAGTTTACTTGATTTTCCTCAAAACATTGTCCCAGTACAGCAGACTCTCACGTTTCATGTTAATTTTATGAATACATGACGTTCTCATCATTTTTCTGCCTTAAAGCTTCATTTCCACGTTGTATGCTCTTAAAAGACGTTTCGGCTGGCAAGAGGCCAAAAGTGGATTTTGTTGAAAAATACACAGTTTACTTGATTTTCCTCAAAACATTGTCCCTCAACAGCAGACTCTCAAGTTTCATGTTAATTTCATGAATACATGACGTTTTCATTACTATTCTGCCTTAAAGCTGCATTTCCACGTTGTATGCTCTTAAAAGACGTTTCGGCTGAGAAGAGGCCAAAAGTGGAATTTGTTGAAAAATACACAGTTTACTTGATTTTCCTCAAAACATTGTCCCAGAACAGCAGACTCTGACGTTTCATGTCAATGTCATGAATACATGATTTTCTCATCATTTTTCTGCCTTAAAGCTGCATTTTCAGTATTCATGGTCTGAAAAGACGTTTCGGCTGGCAAGAGGCCAAAAGTGGATTATTATGAAAAATACACAATTTACTTGATTTTCCTCAAAACATTGTCCCAGAACAGCAGACTCTCAAGGTTCAAATTAATTTCATGAATACATGATGTTCTCATCACTTTTCTGCCTTAAAGCTGCATTTCCACTTTGTATGCTCTTAAAAGAAGTTACGGCTGGCATGAGGCCAAAAGTGGATTTCGTTGAAAAATACACAGTTTAATATATTTTCCTCAAAAAATAGTCCCAGTACAGCAGACTTTCAAGTGTCATGTTGATTTCATGAATACTTGATGTTCTCATCACTTTTCTGCCTAAAAGCTGCATTTCCAAGTTGTATGCTCTTAAAAGACGTTTCGGCTGGCATGAGGCCAAAAGTGGATTTTGTTGAAAAATACACAGTTTACTTTATTTTCCTCAAAACATTGTCCCAGAACAGCAGACTCAAGTTTCAAGTTAATTTAATGAATACGTGACGTTTTCATCACTTTTCTGCCTTTAAAGCTGCATTTCCACGTTGTATGCTCTTAAAAGACGTTTCGGCTGGCATGAGGCCAAAAGTGGATTTTGTTGAAAAATACACAGTTTACTTGATTTTTCTCAAAAAATAGTCCCAGTACAGCAGACTCTCACGTTTCATGTTAATGTCATGAATACATGACGTTCTCATCATTTTTCTGCCTTAAAGCTGCATTTTCAGTATTCATGGTCTGAAAAGACGTTTTGGCTGGCAAGAGGCCAAAAGTGGATTTGTTTGAAAAATACACAATTTACTTGATTTTCCTCAAAACATTGTCCCAGAACAGCAGACTCTCAAGTGTCATGTTAATTTCATTAATACTTGATGTTTTCATCACTTTTCTGCCTTAAAGCTTCATTTACACGTTGTATGCTCTTAAAAGACCTTTAGGCTGGCATGAGGCCAAAAGTGGATTTTGTTGAAAAATACACAGTTTACTTGATTTTCCTCAAAAAATAATCCCAGTACAGCAGACACTCACGTTTCATATTAATTTCATGAATACATGATGTTCTCATCACTTTTCTGCCTTAAAGCTGCATTTTCAGTATTCATGGTCTGAAAAGACGTTTCGGCTGGCAAGAGGCCAAAAGTGGATTATTATGAAAAATACACAATTTACTTGATTTTCCTCAAAACATTGTCCCAGAACAGCAGACTCTCAAGGTTCAAATTAATTTAATGAATACATGATGTTCTCATCACTTTTCTGCCTAAAAGCTGCATTTCCAAGTTGTATGCTCTTAAAAGACGTTTCGGCTGGCATGAGGCCAAAAGTGGATTTTGTTGAAAAATACACAGTTTACTTTATTTTCCTCAAAACATTGTCCCAGAACAGCAGACTCACGTTTCAAGTTAATTTCATGAATACTTGATGTTTTCATCACTTTTCTGCCTTAAAGCTGCATTTCCACGTTGTATGCTCTTAAAAGACGTTTCGGCTGGCATGAGGCCAAAAGTGGATTTTGTTGAAAAATACACAGTTTACTTGATTTTCCTCAAAAACGTCTCCCAGAATAGCAGACTCTCAAGTTTCATGTTATTTTCATGAATACTTGATGTTTTCATCACTTTTCTGCCTTAAAGCTGCATTTTCAGTATTTATGGTCTGAAAAGACGTTTCGGCTGGCAAGGGCCAAAAGTGGATTTTGTTGAAAAATACACAGTTTACTTGATTTTCCTTAAACATTTCCCAGAACAGCAGACTCTCAAGTTCATGTTAATTTCATGAATACATGACGTTTTCATCACTTTTCTGCCTTAAAGCTTCATTTTCACGTTGTATGCTCTTAAAAGACGTTTCGGCTGGCATGAGGCCAAAAGTGGATTTTGTTGAAAAATACACAGTTTACTTGATATTCCTCTATAACGTCTCCCAGAATAGCAGACTTTTAAGGTTCATGTTATGTACATGAATATTTGATGTTTGCATCACCTTTCTACCTTAGAAATGAATTTTCAGTTTTTATGGTCTCAAAAGGCGTTTCAGCCTGCGAACTGGCCAAAAGTGGATTTTGTTGCAAAATACACAGTTTACTTGATATTCCTCTATAACGTCTCCCAAAATAGCGAACTTTCAAGGTTCATGTTATATTCATGAATAAATGATGTTTCCATCACTTTTCTACCATGCAGCTGCAATTTCATTTTTTTATGATCTCAAAAGGCGTTTCAGCCTGCGAAGAGGCCAAAATTGGATTTTGTTGTAAAATACACAGTTTACTTGATATTCCTCTATAACGTCTCCCAGAATAGCATACTTTTTAGGTTCATGTTATGTACATGAATATTTGATGTTTGCATCACCTTTCTACCTTAAAAATGAATTTTCAGTTTTTATGGTCTCAAAAGGCTTTTCAGCCTGCGAAATGGCCAAAAGTGGATTTTATTGCAAAATACACAGTTTACTTGATATTCCTCTATAACGTCTCCCAGAATAGCAGACTTTTAAGGTTCATGTTATGTACATGAATATTTGATGTTTGCATCACCTTTCTACCTTAAAAATTAATTTTCAGTTTTTATGGTCTCAAAAGGCTTTTCAGCCTGCGAACTGGCCAAAAGTGGATTTTGTTGCAAAATACACAGTTTACTTGATATTCCTCTGTAACGTCTCCCAGAAAAGCAGACTTTTAATGTTCATGTTATGTACATGAATATTTGATGTTTGCATCACCTTTCTACCTTAGAAATGAATTTTCAGTTTTTATGGTCTCAAAAGGCTTTTCAGCCTGCGAACTGGCCAAAAGTGGATTTTGTTGCAAAATACACAGTTTACTTGATATTCCTCTATAACGTCTCCCAGAAAAGCAGACTTTTAAGGTTCATGTTATGTACATGAATATTTGATGTTTGCATCACCTTTCTACCTTAGAAATGAATTTTCAGTTTTTATGGTCTCAAAAGGCGTTTCAGCCTGCGAACTGGCCAAAAGTGGATTTTGTTGCAAAATACACAGTTTACTTGATATTCCTCGATAACGTCTCCCAGAATAGCGAACTTTCAAGGTTCATGTTATATTCATGAATAAATGATGTTTCCATCACTTTTCTACCATGCAGCTGCAATTTCATTTTTTTATGATCTCAAAAGGCATTTCAGCCTGCGAAGAGGCCAAAATTGGATTTTGTTGTAAAATACACAGTTTACTTGATATTCCTCTATAAAGTCTCCCAGAATAGCAAACTTTCAAGGTTCATGTTATGTAGATGATTACATGATGTTTCCATCACTTTTCTACCATGCAGCTGCAATTTCATTTTTTTATGGTCTCAAAAGGCGTTTCAGCCTGCGAAGAGGCCAAAATTGGATTTTGTTGTAAAATACACAGTTTACTTGATATTCCTCTATAACGTCTCCCAGAATAGCATACTTTCAATGTTCATGTTATGTACATGAATATTTGATGTTTGCATCACCTTTCTACCTTAAAAATGAATTTTCAGTTTTTATGGTCTCAAAAGGCTTTTCAGTCTGCGAACTGGCCAAAAGTGGATTTTGTTGCAAAATACACAGTTTACTTGATATTCCTCTATAACGTCTCCCAGAATAGCAAACTTTCAAGGTTCATGTTATATTCATGAATAAATGATGTTTCCATCACTTTTCTACCATGCAGCTGCAATTTCATTTTTTTATGGTCTCAAAAGGCGTTTCAGCCTGCGAACTGGCCAAAAGTGGATTTTGTTGCAAAATACACAGTTTACTTGATATTCCTCTATAAAGTCTCCCAGAATAGCAGACTTTTTAGGTTCATGTTATGTACATGAATATTTGATGTTTGCATCACCTTTCTACCTTAAAAATGAATTTTCAGTTTTTATGGTCTCAAAAGGCTTTTCAGCCTGCGAAGTGGCCAAAAGTGGATTTTTTTGCAAAATACACAGTTTACTTGATATTCCTCTATAACGTCTCCCAGAATAGCAGACTTTTAAGGTTCATGTTATGTACATGAATATTTGATGTTTGCATCACCTTTCTACCTTAAAAATGAATTTTCAGTTTTTATGGTCTCAAAAGGCGTTTCAGCCTGCGAAGAGGCCAAAAGTGGATTTTGTTGCAAAATACACAGTTTACTTGATATTCCTCTATAAAGTCTCCCAGAAAAGCAGACTTTCAAGTTTCATGTTATGTACATGAATATTTGATGTTTCATCACCTTTCTACCTTAGATGAATTTTATTTTTTATGGTCTCAAAAGGCGTTTCAGCCTGCGAACTGGCCAAAAGTGGATTTTGTTGCAAAATACACAGTTTACTTGATATTCCTCTATAACGTCTCCCAGAAAAGCAGACTTTTAAGGTTCATGTTATGTACATGAATATTTGATGTTTGCATCACCTTTCTACCTTAAAAATGAATTTTCAGTTTTTATGGTCTCAAAAGGCGTTTCAGCCTGCGAACTGGCCAAAAGTGGATTTTGTTGCAAAATACACAGTTTACTTGATATTCCTCTATAACGTCTCCCAGAATAGCAGACTTTTAAGGTTCATGTTATGTACATGAATATTTGATGTTTGCATCACCTTTCTACCTTACAAATGAATTTTCAGTTTTTATGGTCTCAAAAGGCGTTTCAGCCTGCGAACTGGCCAAAAGTGGATTTTGTTGCAAAATACACAGTTTACTTGATATTCCTCTATAACGTCTCCCAGAATAGCAAACTTTCAAGGTTCATGTTATATACATGAATAAATGATGTTTCCATCACTTTTCTACCATGCAGCTGCAATTTCATTTTTTTATGGTCTCAAAAGGCGTTTCAGCCTGCGAAGAGGCCAAAATTGGATTTTGTTGTAAAATACACAGTTTACTTGATATTCCTCTATAACGTCTCCCAGAATAGCATACTTTTTAGGTTCATGTTATGTACATGAATATTTGATGTTTGCATCACCTTTCTACCTTAAAAATGAATTTTCAGTTTTTATGGTCTCAAAAGGCTTTTCAGCCTGCGAACTGGCCAAAAGTGGATTTTGTTGCAAAATACACAGTTTACTTGATATTCCTCTATAACGTCTCCCAGAATAGCAGACTTTTAAGGTTCATGTTATGTACATGAATATATGATGTTTCCATCACTTTTCTACCATGAAGGAATTTTCATTTTTTTATGGTCTCAAAAGGCGTTTCAGCCAGCGAATAGGACAAAAGTGGATTTTGTTGCAAAATACACAGTTTACTTGATATTCCTCTATAACGTCTCCCAGAATAGCAGACTTTCAAGGTTCATGTTATATACATGAATATTTGATGTTTGCATCACCTTTCTACCTTAGAAATGAATTTTCAGTTTTTATGGTCTCAAAAGGCTTTTCAGCCTGCGAACTGGCCAAAAGTGGATTTTGTTGCAAAATACACAGTTTACTTGATATTCCTCTATAACGTCTCCCAGAATAGCAAACTTTCAAGGTTCATGTTATATACATGAATACATGATGTTTCCATCACTTTTCTACCATGCAGCTGCATTTTCATTTTTTTATGGTCTCAAAAGGCGTTTCAGCCTGCGAAGAGGACAAAAGTGGATTTTGTTGTAAAATACACAGTTTACTTGATATTCCTCTATAACGTCTCCCAGAATAGCATACTTTTAAGGTTCATGTTATGTACATGAATATTTGATGTTTGCATCACCTTTCTACCTTAAAAATGAATTTTCAGTTTTTATGGTCTCAAAAGGCTTTTCAGCCTGCGAACTGGCCAAAAGTGGATTTTGTTGCAAAATACACAGTTTACTTGATATTCCTCTATAACGTCTCCCAGAATAGCGAACTTTCAAGGTTCATGTTATATTCATGAATAAATGATGTTTCCATCACTTTTCTACCATGCAGCTGCAATTTCATTTTTTTATGATCTCAAAAGGCGTTTCAGCCTGCGAAGAGGCCAAAATTGGATTTTGTTGTAAAATACACAGTTTACTTGATATTCCTCTATAACGTCTCCCAGAATAGCATACTTTCAATGTTCATGTTATGTACATGAATATTTGATGTTTGCATCACCTTTCTACCTTAAAAATGAATTTTCAGTTTTTATGGTCTCAAAAGGCGTTTCAGCCTGCGAAGAGGCCAAAAGTGGATTTTGTTGTAAAATACACAGTTTACTTGATATTCCTCTATAACGTCTCCCAGAATAGCATACTTTTAAGGTTCATGTTATGTACATGAATATTTGATGTTTGCATCACCTTTCTACCTTAAAAATGAATTTTCAGTTTTTATGGTCTCAAAAGGCTTTTCAGCCTGCGAACTGGCCAAAAGTGGATTTTGTTGCAAAATACACAGTTTACTTGATATTCCTCTATAACGTCTCCCAGAATAGCAGACTTTTAAGGTTCATGTTATGTACATGAATATTTGATGTTTGCATCACCTTTCTACCTTAGAAATGAATTTTCAGTTTTTATGGTCTCAAAAGGCGTTTCAGCCTGCGAACTGGCCAAAAGTGGATTTTGTTGCAAAATACACAGTTTACTTGATATTCCTCTATAACGTCTCCCAGAATAGCAAACTTTCAAGGTTCATGTTATATACATGAATACATGATGTTTCCATCACTTTTCTACCATGCAGCTGCATTTTCATTTTTTTATGGTCTCAAAAGGCGTTTCAGCCAGCGAATAGGACAAAAGTGGATTTTGTTGCAAAATACACAGTTTACTTGATATTCCTCTATAAAGTCTCCCAGAAGAGCAGACTTTCAAGTTCCATGTTATATTATTGAATACAAGATGTTTGCATCACCTTTCTACCTTAAAAATGAATTTTCAGTTTTTATGGTCTCAAAAGGCTTTTCAGCTTGCGAACTGGCCAAAATTGGATTTTGTTGCAAAATACACAGTTTACTTGATATTCCTCTATAACGTCTCCCAGAATAGCGAACTTTCAAGGTTCATGTTATATTCATGAATAAATGATGTTTCCATCACTTTTCTACTATGCAGCTGCAATTTCATTTTTTTATGATTTCAAAAGGCGTTTCAGCCTGCGAACTGGCCAAAAGTGGATTTTGTTGTAAAATACACAGTTTACTTGATATTCCTCTATAACGTCTCCCAGAATAGCAGACTTTTAAGGTTCATGTTATGTACATGAATATTTGATGTTTGCATCACCTTTCTACCTTAGAAATGAATTTTCAGTTTTTATTCTCTCAAAAGGCGTTTCAGCCTGCGAAGAGGCCAAAAGTGGATTTTGTTGTAAAATACACAGTTTACTTGATATTCCTCTATAACGTCTCCCAGAATAGCATACTTTCAAGATTCATGTTGTGTATATGAATAAATGATGTTTCCATCACTTTTCTACCATGCAGCTGCATTTTCATTTTTTATGGTCTCAACCTTTTGAGACCATAAAAAATTAAAGCTTAAAGCTGCAATTCCACGTTGTATGCTCTTAAAAGACGTTTCGGCTGGCAAGAGGCCAAAAGTGGATTTTGTTGAAAAATACAGTTTACTTTATTTTCCTCAAAACATTGTCCCAGAACAGCAGATTCTCAAGTTTCAAGTTAATTTCATGAATAAATGATGTTCTCATCACTTTTCTGCCTTAAAGCTGTATTTCCACGTTGTATGCTTAAAAGACCTTTAGGCTGGCATGAGGCCAAAAGTGGATTTTGTTGAAAAATACACAGTTTACTTGATTTTCCTCAAAAAATAATCCCAGTACAGCAGACGCTCACGTTTCATGTTAATTTCATGAATACATGATGTTCTCATCACTTTTCTGCTTTAAAGCTGCATTTTCAGTATTCTTGGTCTGAAAAGACGTTTCGGCTGGCAAGAGGCCAAATGTGGATTTGTTTGAAAAATACACAATTTACTTGATTTTCCTTAAAACATTGTCCCAGAACAGCAGACTCTCAACTTTCATGTTAATTTTATGAATACATGATGTTCTCATCACTTTTCAGCCTTAAAGCTGCATTTCCACGTTGTATGCTCTTAAAAGACGTTTCAGCTGGCATTAGGCCAAAAGTGGATTTTGTTGAAATATACACAGTTTACTTGATTTTCCTCAAAACATTGTCCCAGAACAGCAGACTCTCACGTTTCATGTTAATTTCATGAATACATGACGTTCTCATCATTTTTCTGCCTTAAAGCTGCATTTTCAGTATTCATGGTCTGAAAAGACATTTCGGCTGGCAAGAGGCCAAAAGTGGATTTTGTTGAAAAATACAAAGTTTACTTGATTTGCCTCATAACATTGTCCCTCAACAGCGGACTCTCAAGTTTCATGTTAATTTCATGAATACATGACGTTTTCATGACTATTCTGCCTTAAAGCTGCATTTCCAAGTTGTATGCTCTTAAAAGACGTTTCGGCTGAGAAGAGGCAAAAAGTGGATTTTGTTGAAAAATACACAGTTTACTTGATTTTCCTCAAAACATTGTCCCAGAACAGCAGACTTTCAATTGTCATGTTGATTTCATGAATACTTGATGTTTTCATCACTTCTCTGCCTTAAAGCTTCATTTCCACGTTGTACGCTCTTAAAAGACGTTTCGGTTGGCATGAGGCCAAAAGTGGATTTTGTTGAAAAATACACAGTTTACTTGATTTTCCTAAAAAAATAGTCCCAGTACAGCAGACTCTCACGTTTCATGTTAATTTCATGAATACATGACGTTCTCATCATTTTTCTGCCTTAAAGCTGCATTTTCAGTATTCATGATCTGAAAAGACGTTTCGGCTGGCAAGAGGCCAAAAGTGGATTTGTTTGAAAAATACACAATTTACTTGATTTTCCTCAAAACATTGTCCCAGAACAGCAGACTCTCAAGGTTCAAATTAATTTCATGAATACATGATGTTCTCATCACTTTTCTGCCTTTAAAGCTGCATTTCCATGTTGTATGCTCTTAAAAGACCTTTAGGCTGGCATGAGGCCAAAAGTGGATTTTGTTGAAAAATACACAGTTTACTTGATTTTCCTCAAAAAATAATGCCAGTACAGCAGACACTCACGTTTCATATTAATTTCATGAATACATGATGTTCTCATCACTTTTCTGCCTTAAAGCAGCATTTTCAGTATTCATGGTCTGAAAAGACGTTTCGGCTGGCAAGAGGCCAAAAGTGGATTTGTTTGAAAAATACACAATTTACTTGATTTTCCTCAAAACATTGTCCCAGAACAGCAGACTCTCTAGGTTCAAATTAATTTCATGAATACATGGTGTTCTCATCACTTTTCTGCCTTAAAGCTGCATTTCCACTTTGTATGCTCTTAAAAGACGTTTCAGCTGGAATGAGGCCAAAAGTGGATTTTGTTGAAAAATACACAGTTTAATATATTTTCCTCAAAAAATAGTCCCAGTACAGCAGACTTTCAAGTGTCATGTTGATTTCATGAATACTTTATGTTTTCATCACTTTTCTGCCGTAAAGCTTCATTTCCACGTTGTATGCTCTTAAAAGACGTTTCGGCTGGCATGAGGCCAAAAGTGGATTTTTGTGAAAAATACACAGTTTACTTGATTTTCCTCATAACATTGTCCCTCAACAGCGGACTCTCAAGTTTCATGTTAATTTCATGAATACATGACGTTTTCATGACTATTCTGCCTTAAAGCTGCAATTACACGTTGTATGCTCTTAAAAGACCTTTAGGCTGGCATGAGGCCAAAAGTGGATTTTGTTGAAAAATACACAGTTTACTTGATTTTCCTCAAAACATTGTCCCAGAACAGCAGACTCTGACGTTTCATGTTAATTTCATGAATACATGATTTTCTCATCATTTTTCTGCCTTAAAGCTGCATTTTCAGTATTTATGCTCTGAAAAGACATTTCGGCTGGGTCGAGGCCAAAAGTGGATTTTGTTGAAAAATACACAGTTTACTTTATTTTCCTCAAAACATTGTCCCAAAACAGCAGACTCTCAAGGTTCAAATTAATTTCATGAATACATGATGTTCTCATCACTTTTCTGCCTTAAAGCTGCATTTCCACTTTGTATGCTCTTAAAAGACGTTTCAGCTGGAATGAGGCCAAAAGTGGATTTTGTTAAAAAATACACAGTTTACTTGATTTTCCTAAAAACATTGTCCCAGAACAGCAGACTCTCAAGGTTCAAATTAATTTCATGAATACATGATGTTCTCATCACTTTTCTGCCTAAAAGCTGCATTTCCAAGTTGTATGCTCTTAAAAGACGTTTCGTCTGGCATGAGGCCAAAAGTGGATTTTGTTGAAAAATACACAGTTTAATATATTTTCCTCAAAAAATAGTCCCAGAACAGCAGATTCTCAAGTTTCAAATTAATTTCATGAATACATGATGTTCTCATCACTTTTCTGTCTCAAAGCTGTATTTCCACGTTGTATGCTCTTAAAAGACGTTTCTTCTGGCATGAGGCCAAAAGTGGATTTTGTTGAAAAATACACAGTTTACTTGATTTGCCTCATAACATTGTCCCTCAACAGCGGACTCTCAAGTTTCATGTTAATTTCATGAATACATGACGTTTTCATGACTATTCTGCCTTAAAGCTGCATTTCCACGTTGTATGCTTTTAAAAGACGTTTCGGCTGAGAAGAGGCCAAAAGTGGATTTTGTTGAAAAATACACAGTTTACTTGATTTTCCTCAAAACATTGTCCCAGAACAGCAGACTCTCACGTTTCATGTTAATTTCATGAATACATGATTTTCTGATCATTTTTCTGCCTTAAAGCTGCATTTTCAGTATTCATGGTCTGAAAAGACGTTTTGGCTGGCAAGAGGCCAAAAGTGGATTTGTTTGAAAAATACACAGTTTACTTGATTTTCCTAAAAACATTGTCCCAGAACAGCAGACTCTCAAGGTTCAAATTAATTTCATGAATACATGATGTTCTCATCACTTTTCTGCCTTAAAACTGCATTTCCACTTTGTATGCTCTTAAAAGACGTTTAGGCTGGCATGTGGCCAAAAGTGGATTTTGTTGAAAAATACACAGTTTACTTGATTTTACTCAAAACATTGTCCCAGAACAGCAGACTCTCACGTTTCATGTTAATTTCATGAATACATGATTTTCTCATCATTTTTCTGCCTTAAAGCTGCATTTTCAGTATTTATGGTCTGAAAAGACATTTCGGCTGGGTCGAGGCCAAAAGTGGATTTTGTTGAAAAATACAAAGTTTACTTTATTTTCCTCAAAACATTGTCCCAGAACAGCAGACTCTCAAGTTTCAAGTTAATTTAATGAATACGTGACGTTTTCATCACTTTTCTGCCTTTAAAGCTGCATTTCCACGTTGTATGCTCTTAAAAGACGTTTCGGCTGGCAAGAGATCAAAAGTGGATTTTTGTGAAAAATACACAGTTTACTCGATTTTCCTCAAAACATTGTCCCAGAACAGCAGACTCTCAAGTGTCATGTTAATTTCATTAATACTTGATGTTTTCATCACTTTTCTGCCTTAAAGCTTCATTTACATGTTGTATGCTCTTAAAAGACCTTTAGGCTGGCATGAGGCCAAAAGTGGATTTTTGTGAAAAATACACAGTTTACTTGATTTTCCTCAAAAAATAATCCCAGTACAGCAGACACTCACGTTTCATGTTAATTTCATGAATACATGATGTTCTCATCACTTTTCTGCTTTAAAGCTGCATTTTCAGTATTAATGGTCTGAAAAGACGTTTCGGCTGGCAAGAGGCCAAAAGTGGATTTGTTTGAAAAATACACAATTTACTTGATTTTCCTCAAAACATTGTCCCAGAACAGCAGACTCTCACGTGTCATGTTGATTTCATGAATACTTTATGTTTTCATCACTTTTCTGCCGTAAAGCTGCATTTACACGTTGTATGCTCTTAAAAGACCTTTAGGCTGGCATGAGGCCAAAAGTGTATTTTGTTGAAAAATACACAGTTTACTTGATTTTCCTCAAAACATTGTCTCAGAACAGCAGACTCTGACGTTTCATGTTAATTTCATGAATACATGATTTTCTCATCATTTTTCTGCCTTAAAGCTACATTTTCAGTATTCATGGTCTGAAAAGACATTTCGGCTGGGTCGAGGCCAAAAGTGGATTTTGTTGAAAAATACACAGTTTACTTTATTTTCCTCAAAACATTGTCCCAGAACAGCAGACTCTCAAGGTTCAAATTAATTTCATGAATACATGATGTTCTCATCACTTTTCTGCCTAAAAGCTGCATTTCCAAGTTGTATGCTCTTAAAAGACGTTTCGGCTGGCAAGAGGCCAAAAGTGGATTTTGTTGAAAAATACAAAGTTTACTTGATTTGCCTCATAACATTGTCCCTCAACAGCGGACTCTCAAGTTTCATGTTAATTTCATGAATACATGACGTTTTTATGACTATTCTGCCTTAAAGCTGCATTTACACGTTGTATGCTCTTAAAAGACGTTTCGGCTGAGAAGAGGCCAAAAGTGGATTTTGTTGAAAAATACACAGTTTACTTGATTTTCCTCAAAACATTGTCCCAGAACAGCAGACTTTCAATTGTCATGTTGATTTCATGAATACTTGATGTTTTCATCACTTTTCTGCCTTAAAGCTTCATTTCCACGTTGTACGCTCTTAAAAGACGTTTCTTCTGGCATGAGGCCAAAAGTGGATTTTGTTGAAAAATACACAGTTTACTTGATTTTCCTCAAAAAATAGTCCCAGTACAGCAGACTCTCACGTTTCATGTTAATTTCATGAATACATGACGTTCTCATCATTTTTCTGCCTTAAAGCTGCATTTTCAGTATTCATGGTCTGAAAAGACATTTCGGCTGGCAAGAGGCCAAAAGTGGATTTTGTTGAAAAATACAAAGTTTACTTGATTTGCCTCATAACATTGTCTCTCAACAGCGGACTCTCAAGTTTCATGTTAATTTCATGAATACATGACGTTTTCATGACTATTCTGCCTTAAAGCTGCATTTCCAAGTTGTATGCTCTTAAAAGACGTTTCGGCTGAGAAGAGGCCAAAAGTGGATTTTGTTGAAAAATACACAGTTTACTTGATTTTCCTCAAAACATTGTCCCAGAACAGCAGACTTTCAATTGTCATGTTGATTTCATGAATACTTGATGTTTTCATCACTTCTCTGCCTTAAAGCTTCATTTCCACGTTGTACGCTCTTAAAAGACGTTTCGGTTGGCATGAGGCCAAAAGTGGATTATGTTGAAAAATACACAGTTTAATTGATTTTCCTCAAAAAATAGTCCCAGTACAGCAGACTCTCACGTTTCATGTTAATTTCATGAATACATGACGTTCTCATCATTTTT
>JACSYO010001474.1:0-5000 GCA_016806645.1 Ophiodon elongatus
CAACAGAAAACTTAATAATCGACCAATAAAACGTTCGGTTATCTGTAACTGTCTCTCTCTCTGTCCTCCCCCGTCTCTCTCTGTCCTCACCCGTCTCTCTCTGTCCTCCCCCTTCTCTCTCTCTGTCCTCCCCGTCTCTCTCTGTCCTCACCCGTCTCTCTCTCTGTCCTCCCCGTCTCTCTCTGTCCTCACCCGTCTCTCTCTCTGTCCTCCCCGTCTCTCTCTGTCCTCCCCGTCTCTCTCTGTCCTCCCCCGTCCCTCTCTGTCCTCCCCCATCTCTCTCTGTCCTCCCCCATCTCTCTCTCTGTCCTCCCCCGTCTCTCTCTGTCCTCCCCCTTCTCTCTCTGTCCTCCCCCTTCTCTTTCTGTCCTCCCCCTTCTCTCTCTCTGTCCTCCCCCTTCTCTCTCTGTCCTCCCCCTTCTCTTTCTGTCCTCCCCCTTCTCTCTCTCTGTCCTCCCCCTTCTCTCTCTCTGTCCTCCCCCATCTCTCTCTGTCCTCCCCCTTCTCTCTCTCTGTCCTCCCCCGTCCCTCTCTGTCCTCCCCCATCTCTCTCTGTCCTCCCCCTTCTCTCTCTCTGTCCTCCCCCGTCTCTCTCTGTCCTCCCCCTTCTCTCTCTGTCCTCCCCCTTCTCTTTCTGTCCTCCCCCTTCTCTCTCTCTGTCCTCCCCCTTCTCTCTCTCTGTCCTCCCCCGTCTCTCTCTGTCCTCCCCCGTCTCTCTCTGTCCTCCCCCGTCTTTCTCTGTCCTCCCCCGTCTTTCTCTGTCCTCCCCCGTCTCTCTCTCTGTCCTCCCCCTTCTCTCTCTCTGTCCTCCCCCTTCTCTCTCCCTGTCCTCCCCCGTCTCTCTCTGTCCTCCCCGCTGCCTCTTCTTTTCGTCTCCCCCTTCTCTTCTCTGCTCTTCTTCCTTCCTGTCCTCCCCCTTCTCTCTCCCTGTCCTCCCCCGTCTCTCTCTGTCCTCCCCCGTCTTTCTCTGTCCTCCCCCGTCTTTCTCTGTCCTCCCCCGTCTCTCTCTCTGTCCTCCCCCTTCTCTCTCCCTGTCCTCCCCCTTCTCTCTCCCTGTCCTCCCCCGTCTTTCTCTGTCCTCCCCCGTCTCTCTCTGTCCTCCCCCGTCTCTCTCTCTGTCCTCCCCCGTCTCTCTCTGTCCTCCCCCGTCTCTCTCCCTGTCCTCCCCCTTCTCTCTCCCTGTCCTCCCCCTTCTCTCTCCCTGTCCTCCCCCGTCTCTCTCTGTCCTCCCCCGTCTCTATCCCTGTCCTCCCCCTTCTCTCTCCCTGTCCTCCCCCGTCTCTCTCTGTCCTCCCCCGTCTTTCTCTGTCCTCCCCCTTCTCTCTCCCTGTCCTCCCCCGTCTCTCTCTCCGTCCTCCCCCCGTCCAAACGTCCCCCCGTCCTCCCCCCCGTCCCCCCGTCCCCCCTTCCTCCCCCGTCTCTCCAGTAGAAGTGACTCACCTTCAGTCAGTTCTCAGGTTTCCAAACAGACGTCGTCTCTCTTCAGATGAAACTTTGTGTTTGAGCCGATCAGAGTCTGAGGAGGAGTTTTACTTCCTCTTTGTTCCCGTCCCTCCCTCTCTGTCCTCACCTTTTCTCCTCTGCTCTCTTGTTTCCTCTCCTCTCTTGTCTCCTCCCCCCTCTCTTGTCTCCTCTCCTCTCTTGTCTCCTCTCCTTGCCACCTGTCTTTGAGTCCTCCCCTTTTCTCCTGTACTTGTCTCTTCTCCTTGTCCTTTCTCCTCTAGTCTTCTCTCCTCTCTTGTCTCCTCCCCTCTCCTCTCTCCTCTCCTTGTTTCCTCTCCTTTCCTCCTCTCCTCTCTTGTCTCCTCTCTTCTCTCCTCTCCTTGTTTCCTCTCCTTTTCTCCTCTCCTCTCTTGTCTTGAGAGAGAGGGGAGAGAGAGAGTGAGAGGGTGAGGTAGAGGGGCAAGGGGAGTGAGGTGAGGGAGGAAAGAGAGAGGAGTGGAGGGGGAGAGAGAGAGAGAGAGTGAGAGTGAGAGGAGAGAGGGTGAGAGGGGAGAGAGAGAGAGAGAGAGAGAGAGAGTGAAAGAGGGAGAGAGTGAGAGAGAAGCGGGAGATAGAGAGAGTCCCTATTGATTTTGTGATTAGATATGTTGATGCTCTGGTATCTCCCCCTGTCCCCCCCCCTCCCCACTCTGCTCTGGAAGAGAATGGGAGGAAGTCCAGCAGGGAGGAGGAAGATCTCTGACCATGAGAGGAGGAAGTGGAGCATCTCTGTTCCTCTGTACTGAAACAGCTGCGGAGAAGATCTTTGATCTTTCTTTAGCTCATGGGGGTAAAAGTCTTTGATGATATAAATATGATATATATATATAAACATGAGCTATATATATAAAATGAGACATTCACGGATATTTGTTTTCCATCTTTATGATTCTGACTCACAATAATCCGTCACTATTATGAATGATGCATTTTTAAAAACAGATATACTGTAGATATCTTTTATAAAAAAAATTATTGTTGATTTTTCTTTTAAAGTTATGTTTATTTATGTTTAATTTTTTATATATATATTATATAAATACTATAATTATTGTGATGCACCGAAACAGTAAAACAATTTCCTTGTTGAAATATTTGGCAATAAACTTGATTAATTAATTTTTTTATTGTATTTTACTGTATTCGTATATTTATGTATCTCCACATCTATTTATTTATTTACAAATTTATTACCATAATCCATTTTATTCCACCATATTGAAACACATGACGAAATAAGTAAATATATAAATAAACATGAACAAATAAGGAAAATGTATTTAAAAAAACAATAAATACATGAAAAATCTGTTTATTGCCCTTTTTTATTCTTTTAATTAATGTATTAATTTCTGATTATTCATTCTCAATTATTCATGTATTTATTACAAAGAGGCTTTTTTGTGGGAATACGTAAATATACATATAAGTGAAGTGACAATATACGTAAGATATAAAGATAAGATAAGACTTTAAAAAAACAGAAATGAACATATAAATAGAACTATATAAAATAAAAATAGAATACAAAATAAAAGTATACTTAAGATAGCAATGAAGCAGTATACAAACAGTACCTGCAACCAGAGTTGTACTTGAGGTATAAATAATATACTGTACAATATAATTAAATGGAAAAGTTTAGCATTTATAATTTACTGAATATCATTCAGTTTGCAGTTTTTCTTTTCTTTTCCTAACGGAAATAGGCTTCTATTAAAAAATATAAAAGATATACACATATATTAAATATATATATATATATATATATTATTCATAAATAAAACCTCTGATTAAACTCAGTCCTGATCCTTCTCAGACTCCGGTCCGAGGTTTAGCTCCGCCCCCCTGTTCCAGAGAGCCACCACGGGGTTTCCCTCCGCCCCTCCGCCGCCTCGCGACCGGAAGTGGAGATGAAAACAAGAGCGGAACCTGAATTTAACCCAAAAATGGATTAAAATATAAAAGTGTCGTTGTTGTGTTTTAAAGGAGCAGCCGGTCCTCCTGATGACGTCAGGCGGCGCGAGGAGCGGTGACATCATCCACCTGAACGTCGGCGGGAAGAGGTGAGAACCGTTAAGTTACCGTAAAGTTACCGGAAAGACCGGGAGGAACCGGAGGAACCGGGAGGTCACGTTAAGACCCGGAGGGTCGCGGGGTTTCATGAGGTCATCCTCGTTACGAAGCTTTAGGCACGAGACGACTCTTTGATCTGCTGAGCAACTAATAAACCACTCTTTGGTCCATTAGCTTCATGCTAACTAGCGTTAGCTAGAGTGAGTCTTTTGTTGGACCAGTTAAACAGTGGGGGGGGTGAGAGAGTGAGAGTGAGGGGGTGAGAGAGTGAGACAGAGTAAGAGGGATGAGAGAGTGAGAGGGATGAGAGAGTGAGGGGGATGAGAGAGTGAGAGGGATGAGAGAGTGAGACGGAGTAAGAGAGTGAGGGGGATGAGAGAGTGAGACGGAGTAAGAGAGTGAGAGGGATGAGAGATGAGACGGAGTGAGAGGGATGAGAGAGTGAGAGGGATGAGAGAGTGAGAGGGATGAGCGAGTGAGGGGGATGAGCGAGTGAGGGGGATGAGAGAGTGAGAGGGATGAGAGAGTGAGACAGAGTGAGGGGGATGAGTGAGTGAGGGGGATGAGCGAGTGAGAGGGATGAGCGAGTGAGGGGGATGAGAGAGTGAGGGGGATGAGAGAGTGAGAGGGGTGAGAGGGATGAGAGAGTGAGACAGAGTGAGGGGGATGAGTGAGTGAGGGGGGGGTGAGAGAGTGAGAGGGATGAGCGAGTGAGGGGGATGAGAGAGTGAGAGGGATGAGCGAGTGAGGGGGATGAGAGAGTGAGAGGGGTGAGAGGGATGAGAGAGTGAGGGGGATGAGAGAGTGAGAGGGATGAGAGAGTGAGAGGGATGAGAGAGTGAGGGGGATGAGAGAGTGAGAGGGATGAGAGAGTGAGAGGGGTGAGAGGGATGAGAGAGTGAGAGGGATGAGAGAGTGAGAGGGATGAGAGAGTGAGAGGGATGAGAGAGTGAGAGGGATGAGCGAGTGAGGGGGATGAGCGAGTGAGAGGGATGAGAGAGTGAGAGGGATGAGAGTGAGGGGGATGAGAGAGTGAGAGGATGAGAGAGTGAGGGGGATGAGTGAGTGAGGGGGATGAGAGAGTGAGAGGGATGAGAGAGTGAGGGGGATGAGAGTGAGGGGGATGAGAGAGTGAGAGGGATGAGCGAGTGAGGGGGATGAGCGAGTGAGGGGGATGGAGAGGGATGAGAGAGTGAGGGGGATGAGAGTGGGGGGTGGAGTGAGGGGGATGAGCGAGTGAGAGGGTGGGGTGAGGGGGATGAGAGAGTGAGGGGGATGAGCGAGTGAGGGGGATGAGCGAGTGAGAGGGATGATAGAGTGAGAGGGGTGAGCGAGTGAGAGGGATGAGAGAGTGAGGGGGATGAGCGAGTGAGGGGGATGAGAGAGTGAGAGGGTGGGGTGAGAGGTGGGGGGATGAGCGAGTGAGGGGGATGAGCGAGTGA
>JACSYO010001474.1:10000-12500 GCA_016806645.1 Ophiodon elongatus
ATGAGACACACGATGAGACACACGGGGACACGATGAGACACACGTGAGACACACGATGAGACACACGGGGACACGATGAGACACACGGTGAGACACGATGAGACACACGATGAGACACACGGGACACGATGAGACACACGATGAGACACACGGAGACACGTGAGACACACGATGAGACACACGATGAGACACACGGAGACACGATGAGACACACGATGAGACACACGATGAGACACACGGGGACACATGGACACGATGAGACACACGATGAGACACACGGAGACACGATGAGACACACGGAGACACGATGAGACACACGGGGACACGATGAGACACACGGAGACACGATGAGACACACGATGAGACACGATGAGACACACGATGAGACACACGATGAGACACGATGAGACACACGATGAGACACGATGAGACACACGATGAGACACACGGAGACACGATGAGACACACGATGAGACACGATGAGACATGATGAGACACACGGAGACACGATGAGACACACGATGAGACACACGGAGACACGATGAGACACACGATGAGAACACGATGAGACACACGATGAGACACACGGGGACACGATGAGACAGATGAGACACACGGGGACACGGTGAGACACACGATGAGAACACGATGAGACACACGATGAGACACACGATGAGACACACGGGGACACGATGAGACACACGGGACACGATGAGACACACGGAGACACGATGAGACACACGATGAGACACACGGAGACACGATGAGACACACGATGAGACACACGGGGACACGATGAGACACACGGGGACACGATGAGACACACGGAGACACGGACACGATGAGACACACGATGAGACACACGGGACACGATGAGACACACGATGAGACACACGGAGACACGATGAGACACACGATGAGACACGATGAGACACACGATGAGACACACGGAGACACGATGAGACACACGGAGACACGATGAGACACACGGAGACACGATGAGACACACGGAGACACGATGAGACACACGGAGACACGATGAGACACACGATGAGACACACACACGCACGATGAGACACACGGAGACACGATGAGACACACGATGAGACACACGGGGACACGATGAGACACACGGGGACACGATGAGACACACGGTGAGACACACGGGGACACGATGAGACACACGATGAGACACACGGAGACACGATGAGACACACGATGAGACACACGGAGACACGATGAGACACACGGAGACACGATGAGACACACGATGAGACACACGATGAGACACACGGAGACACGATGAGACACACGGAGACACGATGAGACACACGGAGACACGATGAGACACACGATGAGACACACGGGGACACGATGAGACACACGGGGACACGATGAGACACACGGGGACACGATGAGACACACGATGAGACACACGGAGACACACGGAGACACGATGAGACACACGATGAGACACACGATGAGACACGATGAGACACACGGAGACACGATGAGACACACGATGAGACACACGATGAGACACACGATGAGACACGATGAGACACACGGAGACACGATGAGACACACGATGAGACACACGATGAGACACACGATGAGACACACGGAGACACGATGAGACACACGGATGAGACACACGATGAGACACACGGAGACACGATGAGACACACGAGACACGATGAGACACACGGTGAGACACACGATGAGACACACGATGAGACACGATGAGACACACGGGGACACGATGAGACACGATGAGACACACGATGAGACACACGATGAGACACACGGAGACACGATGAGACACACGATGAGACACACGATGAGACACACGATGAGACACGATGAGACACACGATGAGACACACGGGGACACGATGAGACACACGATGAGACACACGATGAGACACACGGAGACACACGGAGACACGATGAGACACACGATGAGACACACGATGAGACACACGATGAGACACACGGAGACACGATGAGACACACGGAGACACGATGAGACACACGATGAGACACACGATGAGACACACGGTGAGACACACGGTGAGACACACGATGAGACACACGGTGAGACACGATGAGACACACGATGAGACACACGATGAGACACACGATGAGACACACGATGAGACACGATGAGACACACGGAGACACGATGAGACACACGATGAGACACACGGAGACACGATGAGACACACGATGAGACACACGGAGACACGATGAGACACGATGAGACACACGATGAGACACACGATGAGACACACGATGAGACACACGGGGACACGATGAGACACGCGGGGACACAATGAGACATTTCTTCTGACTACATTAATTCTGAAGTTATCATTATTATTGTCGGTTGTTTTGCATCATCTATTTATCCTCCGATCCTCAGATTTCAGGTCTTTTATGAATGATTTTGAAGTAAATTAATTTAAACGTGTTTAACGTGTTTAACCGTGTTAACGTGT
>JACSYO010001474.1:20000-57500 GCA_016806645.1 Ophiodon elongatus
ATCAGAGGGTCACGGGGTCAGAGGTCACGGGGTCGGAGGTCACGGGGTCACAGGGTGACTGTGTGTCTTGTGGGTTCAGGGCCGTACGGAGAGAGAGACGACCAGCAGGTGTTCATCCAGAGAGTCGTACCGGACACCGATAAACTCTACGTGAGGCTGTCGTCCAACGGGAAGAGGTGTGTGTGTGTGTGTGTGTGTGTGTGTGTGTGTGTGTGTGTGTGTGTGTAACTGTGTACATGTTTCTAAATGTCTACAAGTGTTACCAATGTTAACAAATTAAAATGACGCTCTACATGTTTTATATATTAATCTATTCACACATTTCCAGCTTCTCCTCTCCTCTCCTCCTCTCCTCTCCTCTCCTCTCTCTCCTCTCTCCTCCTCTCCTCTCCTCTCCTCTCTCTCCTCCTCTCCTCCTCTCCTCTCCTCTACTCTCTCTCCTCCTCTCCTCTCCTCCTCTCCTCTCCTCTACTCTCTCCTCCTCTCCTCTCCTCTACTCTCTCTCCTCCTCTCCTCTCCTCCTCTCCTCTCCTCTACTCTCTCTCCTCTCCTCTCTCTCCTCCTCTCTCTCCTCCTCTCCTCCTCTCCTCTCTTCTACTCTCTCTCCTCTCCTCTCTCTCCTCTCTCCTCTTTTATAGAATCTGATTAAAGTAAACGGTTTGATTTTAAATGACAGGTAGACATGATGTGTTCAAGGACCGACGGAAAGATGGAAATCTCACGATAATTCTGACTGATGAACGTTGCAGTTTTAGTGATTGTTTAAAGAGTGTGTGTGTGTGTGTGTGTGTGTGTGTGTGTGTGTGTGTCTCTGTGTGTGTGTGTGTGTGTGTGTGTGTCTCTGTGTGTGTGTGTGTCTCTGTGTGTGTGTGTGTCTCTGTGTGTGTGTGTGTGTGTGTGTGTGTGTCTCTGTGTGTGTGTGTGTCTCTGTGTGTGTGTGTGTCTCTGTGTGTGTGTGTGTCTCTCAGGGTGTGTGAGGTGCGCTCGGTGGACAGCACCTCCATCACAGCCTTCATGGTCCACGAGTGCGAGGGCTCGAGCCGCATCGGCTCCCGGCCGCGCCGCTACCTCTTCAGTGGCCATGGCAACGGCAGCATCCAGATGTGGGACCTGACGACGGCCATGGAGATCGCCGGCAAGGTCGACATCAGAGGTCAGAGTTCAGAGTCCCCGGCTCAGTGTGGTGTTCAGGTTGCTCCTGTGTGTGATTCTCTGTGTGTGTGACGGCTGCGAGCGCTGTGATTGGTCGGGGGAGTGACGGGGGCTTCTGATTGGTTGTCCCTTAGCGCTGGGCGGGCCCACGGAGGAGGAGCTGCTGGAGCTGCTGGACCAGTGTGACCTGGCTCTGACCCGGACGCCCGACAGCACCCCGAGAGCCTCCACCTGCAGGTACCACGGGGTCCACGCTCCGCTCCTGTTGTTGTTGTTGTTGTTGTTGTTGTTGTTGAGTCATGTGACTTCCTGTCCCCTCCAGTCTTCACTCTCAGCTCACCGACGTCTTCCGGATGGAGCGCCTCCACTCTGCAGCCGGACCGCGAGGAGCCGGAGCCGGAGGCGGAGCTTCGGGTTCGTCCGCCTCGTTGTGCGGCAGCCTCCCCCGGCAGGCTCCGCCCCCGGCGCCCCTCACCAAGCCCGTGCGAGACTCCGCCCTCTGCGGGCCGCAGACCCTCAACATCCCCGCCTACGCCCACAGCTCCACCGCCGGCCACCACCAGGCCGGCAGCCCGCGGCCCCCCCGCCACCTGGACCGGGACCGGGACCGAGACCGGGACCGGGAGTGGGGCCCAGTGCGGCGGGGCAGCTTCGTGGAGCGCTGCCAGGAGCTCGCTAAGGGCTCCGAGGCGGCGGCGGGTTCTGGGTTCGGGGTCCCGACGGGGTCGGAGGGCTCGAGGCGGAGCTTAGCGGTGTGCACCGAGTTAGAGGCCAGATTTGGGCTCAGGACCCCGACCACCTTCTCCGTGTCGCCCGGTGCGCGCCACTCCCCGGGACCGCCTTCCTCCCTGTCGTCCTCGCCGTCGCCGCTGACCTCGTCTCTGTCGCACCGCAGGACCACGCCCACTCCCCCAACAAGCCCCGCCCCCACGGCCGTGAGCCCATCACGGTCCAGTGCGCCCGCCTCGCCGCACCATGCCGCCACGCCGTCTCCTGCCGACGTCCCGGCTTCCCCCGAGAGCCCGGGGAGCCCCGAGAACCCCGAGAGCCCCGAGAGCCCCGAGAGCCCCGCCGCCGGACCGCCCACCAGCCCCAAACCTCACATGAACGAGACCAGCTTCTGATTGGCTCTCCAGACTGAGACTGCCTCTGATTGGCTCTCCAGACTGAGACTGCCTCTGATTGGCTCTCCAGACTGAGACTGCCTCTGATTGGCTCTCCAGACTGAGACTGCCTCTGATTGGCTCTCCAGACTGAGACTGCCTCTGATTGGCTCTTCAGACTGAGACTGCCTCTGATTGGCTCTCCAGACTGAGACTGCCTCTGATTGGCTCTCCAGATTGAGACTGCCTCTGATTGGCTCTCCAGACTGAGACTGCCTCTGATTGGCTCTCCAGACTGAGACTGCCTCTGATTGGCTCTCCAGACTGAGACTGCCTCTGATTGGCTCTCCAGGATGTTACATCGTAGATGTCGGAGACCGATGTCATTTAAATGATATTCGTTATGACATCACTGGATGGTTTGAATACTTCAGAAAACATTTATACTTTAATGTTTGTATTTTCAAACGCTATATTTCTTTATTATGTCGAGAAGAGGAACAATAATTTGGGGTTTTGGTCAAAGCAACGTTATCGATAATTAAGTACATTTACTCAAGTACTCAAGTACAATTTTGAGGTACTTGTACTTTACTGACATTTTCTGCTACTTTCTACTTCTGCTCCGCTCAGAGGTACTTTTTACTGTACTACTATTATCCGACCGCTTTAGTTACAGATTCAGATAATGAATAATAATTAATGACGTAATATTGCAGATTAAACTACCAGCCGTTAATAAAGTCGTTAAGATGGGCTCCATATTTAATGTAATAATATATTAAATATTATTCTGCTAACTATTCTAGTAGTTTTACTTGTAACAGAGTATTTCTACACTGGTATTAGTACTTTAACTGAAGCAGAAGAGTACTTCCTCCCGGCTTCTACAAGTGAAGCTCTGTTAAATACGTGTGAGTTGGAGGAGGAGCCCAAAGCTGAGCTAAAAGAGGGAATGTGATGACGTCATGGACTCCATCTTTGTTTCTGGAGCTTTTCGAACCATCAGAGGAAGAAAAGATCTTTTTGTAACCAGGAAGTGTTTTGTATTTTCAGATGATTTAAAAACAAACAACAACTAAAGTTTCTATCAAATCTTTATTTTTTTTAATTTGTGTGATTTGAATTCTGATTCTTTACGGAGCCGACCCTGAACGCACCGCCGTCGTTAACTCAGCTGGTATCTCATTAATAATCATTAATAACTTATTTATTTTAGGATTATTTACTGGAAATATCTTTATTTTATTTTCACTCATTACAGGAAAAATATTTCATGAACTTTACTATTTTATATCTTTTTAATTGTTTTATTTCATGTTTTAGTTGTTTTGTTACTTAAGTACTTGGTAGTGTACTACAGTAGTACACAACACATATATAAACTAATACATGATTATAGATAATACTAGTATTATAGATTAAACTACCAGCAGTATATAAATATACATAATATGTATTATTCTGCATAATGAGTACTTTTACTTTTGGTACTTAAAGCATAATTTTGATCCTTTTTCTTTTGTACTTTTAATTAAAATGTTGAATGCAGGACTTTTACTTGTATTTTTACTCCATATAGTATTATTACTACTACTGAAGTAAAACATCAGGGTCGTAGTATTATAATAATTATATATTTAAATACTTTCAGTCAGTACGTTTTTGAAGAAACTTCAGTGAACTTAAATTAATTCATTATATTAATAATATAATACAGTTTGATTCTGCTGGAAAATAAACGTGATATAATAAATAATAATTCTAATAATCCTGGTACTGGTTTTACTTGATGGAGAAACAAGTTTTAAACTGGTGTTAAAAATGTTTTTATTACTAGAAAACCTTAAAGAACATAATCAGATTAAAATGGTGTAAAACAAAATGTTTGTTCCTGTGATGAACATCAAGGCCTCCAACTGGTTTAACTGGTCCAACTGGTTTAACTGGTCCAACTGGTTTAACTGGTCCAACTGGTTTAACTGGTCCAACTGGTTGAACTGGTCCAACTGGTCCAACTGGTTTAACTGGTTTAACTGGTCCAACTGGTTGAACTGGTTTAACTGGTCCAACTGGTCCAACTGGTTTAACTGGTCCAACTGGTCCAACTGGTCCAACTGGTTTCCATCGTCTCCTGACTGGTTGTTTTATTGAGTCTTTCTTCTTCATGCGGTTTGATCATGTTTTTTTTATTCTTGGAGACGTTTTCTGCATTAAAACTTCCGTTTGTACCTTTTTTAATGTTTGTTCTGAGATTTTAGGTTTAACAGGTTAATTTATATTTAAAATGTATAATTTAGTTAATTTAAGGCTGCAACTAACAATGACTTTCATTTTCTATTAAACTGACCATTATTTTCTCTATGAAGTCTTTTTGTTTTCTGACAAACTATTCTTATAGAACCTGAAACAAAAGAATAATTTTGTATTTCTGCATGAAAACGACTGAAAACAGTTTGATTATCAAATTAGTTGCAGATTAATTTACTTTTTCACATGTTAAGTATCTTAAAAATGAATTTATAACAGACATTTGAGTTATTTCAGAGGAAAAAAACTTAAATAATCACAAAACATTGAACATAAAACTAACACTGATTGTGCTGAAGTACATTTACACAAATACTTGATGTGTGTGTATATATATATAGATATAGATATAGATATCTATATATATACTGTATATCATGTGTTAAAGCTGCATTCTCTCTCCTGACCACCAGGGGGCGACTCCTCTGGTTGTATAGAAGTCAAAGCTTCATGTGTTAAAGCTGCATTCTCTCTCCTGACCACCAGGGGGCGACTCCTCTGGTTGTATAGAAGTCAAAGCTTCATGTGTTAAAGCTGCATTCTCTCTCCTGACCACCAGGGGGCGACTCCTCTGGTTGTATAGAAGTCTATAGAAAATGACTCTACTTCTCTCTTGATTTATTCCTCAGTAAACATTGTAAACATGAGTTTATGTCTCAATCTCTAGTTTCAAGTCTTCTTCAATACAGCATGATGTTCATTTAGTAAATTATGGTCCATTTAGAGTCAAACAGACCATAAAGAGGGGATGCTTTAGGGGCGGGGCTACAAGGTGATGGCTCCGCCCTTCCTCTTTACAGTCTCTCGCTGTAACATCGCACATATTTCTGAATTTCAAATTCAATTAATTTTTCTCCTCTTTATTTATGTTTCTCTTCTTTGTACAAATACACCAGAGTTATGAAAACCACTTCAGACTAAATTCAACAATCAAACCACAAAATGTTCCATTTTCATATTTTTGCAGCTGTTTGAATAAAATATATATTTATGCTCACGTTCATGTAAAAGCTTGAAAAAGATGCATGCCTCCTTCACTTCACTCCTTGCTTCCTTTCCTTTCTCCCGGGTTCCGATTGGCTGCTCAAAATGCTCTTTGGCTGTCAGCCAATAGGAACAGAGAAGCCGCTGTTCTCCGCTCCTATTGGCTGAGAGCAGAGCGGAGCCAGAGGCCGGAGTGAGACTTCCATCAGTCAGAGACTCGAGCATCGATCTCCATCAGCTGCACCATGCGGCTCCTTCTCTGCTGCCTCTGGATAGTAGCGCTCCAGCCCGCCGCGCAGCATCCCCCCGACCGGGAGGAGGGAGGCGTGCAGCCCGCGGGGAGGACGCAGAGTACCGGGGGGAGGACGCACGGCACCGGGAGAGCGGCGCCGCGGCGGCCGGACGCCCGCAAGCCGGCGGCGGTGAGGGGAGCCGGGGGGCAGCTCGGCGGCGGGAGGGCGGTTCTGAACGGGTGAGCAGAAAGAGACTGAGACCTGCAGACTAACTACAAGGAACACTCACACAAGTCTTCTGGAATGTTAGACCTTCTTACAATAAACACAACATAATATAATATATAATATATTAATATTCAAGAAGAGGAATCAGGAAATGTCTGTGCAGCAATATGTCAATATGTTTAATACAATGTTATTAATATATTCATGTACTTATAATATATGGGGGGGGGGAACAAAACAACTACAAAGAGACACAAAACGACCACAAGGAGGCCCAACCACGATACCGTCTTTGTGTCTTGATGTGTGACAGGTTGGGGGGTCCTCAGGTGGAGGGCCCTCAGGTGGGGGCCCTCAGGTGGGGGCCCTCAGGTGGGGGGGCCTCAGGTGGGGGCCCTCAGGTGGGGGGGCCTCAGGTGGGGGGGCCTCTCCTCGTCTGTCCCGGGACCGGTTGTCTCATAATCCGCCCCGTTTGTTTCATGAACATCATCCAGGAGTTGTTGAACTGTCTCTCAGAACCACCGATACCAACCAGCTGGTGGCGCTAGAGAGGGTCAAGATGTCTGGAGGACTCATGAATATAAATATATATAATATATGAATATATATACAATATATGAATATAAATATATATATATATATTTATATATCTATAATATATGAATATAAATATATATATATATATATTTATATATCTATAATATATGAATATATATATATATATCTATAATATATGAATATATATACATATATATATATATATATATATATATATATATATATATAGATATATATATATATATTCATATATTATAGATATATATATATATTCATATAGTATATATAATATATAATATATGAATATATAAATCTGTTTCAGATGATCAGACATTTTACCTTTCAGCTGTTCTGTGTGTGTGTGTGTGTGTGTGTGTGCGTGCGTGTGTGTAACCATAAAGCACCCGACCAATCAGCATCTGTCAGACTTCAGACACCTCAGGAATGTGTGAAATTTTGTGTGTGTGTGTGTGTGTGTGTGTGTGTGTGTGTAACCAGCCTCAAGTGCAAGTCTGACTGACGGTCAAGTGATGGATGCAAAGTCAACACACACACACACACACACACACACACACACACAGTTTATAAGCCCAGTTAGTAAGTTCACAGAGTTTAGGATTAGTGTTTGTGTGTGTGTGTGTGTGTGTGTGTGTGTGTGTGTGTGTGTGTGTGTGTAAACAGCAGATGTAAAAAGGTTTGTATTAGTGTGTGAAAAGAGGAAAAAGTCCTTCTTGACTTCAAAGTCCTGAGACGGTTCACACACACACTCATCTTGTTTTTCCTTGTGAGGACCAGCGCTGCTGTGGGGACTCGGGTCATGACCTTGTGACCTCGTGTAATTTAGGACTTTTATCTGCAGCTCTCATGTCTGAACTGAATCAGATTATCACAAAGACCTGATCATTGTTCAACGTGGTTCGTATCATCGATAGTTGTGTAACAGACCGTTATTGATCCGTACTTTCCCCCCTCCCTCCTCACAGTGTAACCTCAACCATCAGAGCAAATCAAGTTTATCCTCCAGTAAACATGTGATCAGGACATCATGGTGTGTCTCTGATCTCTGATCATGTGACTTTGTAAACAACCAATCAGTGTTTAAAGCAACAGGAGGAGAGCTAGTAACGTTAGCAGCACCGCTAACGGAGAACCAACAGGAGGAGAGCTAGTAACGTTAGCAGCACCGCTAACGGAGAACCAACAGGAGGAGAGCTAGTAACGTTAGCAGCACCGCTAACGGAGAACCAACAGGAGGAGAGCTAGTAACGTTAGCAGCACCGCTAACGGAGAACCAACAGGAGGAGAGCTAGTAACGTTAGCAGCACCGCTAACGGAGAACCAACAGGAGGAGAGCTAGTAACGTTAGCAGCACCGCTAACGGAGAACCAACAGGAGGAGAGCTAGTAACATTAGCAGCACCGCTAACGGAGAACCAACAGGAGGAGAGCTAGTAACATTAGCAGCACCGCTAACGGAGAACCAACAGGAGGAGAGCTAGTAACGTTAGCAGCACCGCTAACGGAGAACCAGAGGAGAGCTAGTAACGTTAGCAGCACCGCTAACGGACCAGCAGGAGGAGAGCTAGAAAAGGTTAAAGATCCGTCATCTCATGTTTTAAGACCTTTCAACAACTTTCAAAGTGCTTTACTAAAAAAATGAGACATTAAGTTAACATTAAGACATGAGACATTAAGACAAAGAGAAGATAGAAAGGAAACATGTCAAATATGCTTGTTACATTGTGTCCTTTCAAAATAAACATCCGTCTCCACAGGAAATTAGATCTGTTTTTCTATAATCTGATCTGTAATCTGGTCTATAATCTGATCTGTAATCTGGTCTATAATCTGATCTGTAATCTGGTCTATAATCTGGTCTATAATCTGGTCTATAATCTGATCTGTAATCTGATCTATAATCTGATCTGTAATCTGGTCTATAATCTGATCTATAATCTGGTCTATAATCTGGTATATTATCTGGTCTATAATCTGGTCTATAATCTGATCTATAATCTGATCTATAATCTGGTATATTATCTGATCTATAATCTGGTCTGTAATCTGGTATATTATCTGATCTATAATCTGGTCTGTAATCTGGTCTTGTTTATTATTGTTATTTCTTCCGTTTATTGCGTATTCTGCTCGATGATGATTAACTTCCTTAAAACCTAATTCTGTATAAGCTTCACAACTATTTCCTATCTGACTGCTAGTGAGGCGCCACAGGAACTCACTTACGGACCTCAGTAATTGACAGAGAGATTGGATCAAAGTTCAATTCACGTAGATTTATTTGCAATGCACAGATTACAAATAACTCGAGTTGCTGTCCGGAAGTACAACAACATTCAGATTGACATAGTTTTTATAATGACACATTCTGATTCAGGTTCAGCCCCCGGTCCCGCCCCTTAGCCCCGCCCCTTAACCCCGCCCCCTGCGGCCATTTTGACCTCGTATCAGGTGACCTAATGTCTCACGCATGCCATTTTAACCAGTTGACGCCGTCTCAATACCGAAACTGATTATTTCACTGTCTGCCTCATGTTTATTTTCCCGTGCCATAATATTCCTGCTACTAGTCATCATATCTAGTCCTTCCCTACTAGTCATCATATCTAGTCCTTCCCTACTAGTCATCATATCTAGTCCTTCCCTACTAGTCATCATATCTAGTCCTTCCCTACTAGTCATAATACCTAGTCCTTCCCTACTAGTCATAATATCTAGTCCTTCCCTACTAGTCATCATACCTAGTCCTTCCCTACTAGTCATAATACCTAGTCCTTCCCTACTAGTCATCATACCTAGTCCTTCCCTACTAGTCATAATACCTAGTCCTTCCCTACTAGTCATCATACCTAGTCCTTCCCTACTAGTCATCATACCTAGTCCTTCCCTACTAGTCATAATACCTAGTCCTTCCCTACTAGTCATAATACCTAGTCCTTCCCTACTAGTCATAATATCTAGTCCTTCCTAGCCCTTGGGGTGTGACTCATTAACCAGGCTGGGGGCCAAGGCTCCATCTCTACCGGCCCACGCTAGAATGTTTCAGGTCACCGTGACCTTATCTCCAGCTGAGCCTTGTGTCAGAGAGCCGTCTGCAGGCTTCTCTAGATGCAGTTCCCTGTGTCTCCACTGTGCCCTCCCCTACTCAGCTGATCTCCTCAGACTAATTAAACACTGTTCTCTATGTGGGTCGCTTACAGATCTGGTTCATGTATGAAACTTATAATACTATGTCAGTGACTAACAGATACATAAAACTATGAATATTGTGCTTTTAATAAACCTAATATATGTGTTAATGCGGCTTCATAGTTATCCTAAGCGTGAGACATTTATTAAGCATAAACATAAAATATTTTCCTTCAACAGTCTATAATCTGGTCTGTATTGGTTGGTCTTCACTGTGGTGAGCAGCGTTCCCTCTGAGGAGATGAAGGTGGAAGCCGACAGAGAGCTCAGTGTTGCTGCAGGAAGAAGAAAGGAGTGTTTTTTATTTGAAGGCGAACAGACGACTCTCAGAGCTCAGAGAGCAGAACAAGAGAGGTCTGTGCTCGTCCACATCTAAAGGACAGACCTCTAGACCTCCTGTCCTCCAGGACACTCTAGAACCTCCTGTCCTCCAGGACACTCTAGAACCTCCTGTCCTCCAGGAGACTCTAGAACCTCCTGTCCTCCAGGACACTCTAGAACCTCCTGTCCTCCAAGAGACTCTAGACCCTTCTGTCCTCCAGGAGACTCTAGAACCTCCTGTCCTCCAGGAGACCCTAGAACCTTCTGTCCTCCAAGAGACTCTAGAACCTCCTGTCCTCCAGGAGACTCTAGAACCTCCTGTCCTTCAGGAGACTCTAGAACCTCCTGTCCTCCAGGACACTCTAGAACCTCCTGTCCTCCAAGAGACTCTAGAACCTTCTGTCCTCCAGGAGACTCTAGAACCTCCTGTCCTCCAGGAGACTCTAGAACCTCCTGTCGTCCAGGAGACCCTAGAACCTTCTGTCCTCCAAGAGACTCTAGAACCTTCTGTCCTCCAAAAGACTCTAGAACCTCCTGTCCTCCAGGAGACTCTAGACCCTTCTGTCCTTCTGGAGACTCTAGAACCTCCTGTCCTTCAGGAGACTCTAGAACCTCCTGTCCTCCAGAAGACTCTAGAACCTCCTGTCCTTCAGGAGACTCTAGAATCTCCTGTCCTCCAGGAGACTCTAGAACCTCCTGTCCTCCAGGAGACTCTAGACCCTCCTGTCCTCCAGAAGACTCTAGAACCTCCTGTCCTTCAGGAGACTCTAGAACCTCCTGTCCTCCAGAAGACTCTAGAACCTCCTGTCCTTCAGGAGACTCTAGAACCTCCTGTCCTTCAGGAGACTCTAGAACCTCCTGTCCTCCAGGAGACTCTAGAACCAGACCTAACACGGCTCTTCATGCCCTTTATACTCTTTATACTCGTTATACATTTATTATTTTACACTTTTATACTTTTACACTTTTATTCTTTTACATTTTTACACTTTTACACTTTTACACTTTTATACTTTTATACTTTTATACTTTTATGAAGCCAGTGTTTCAGCTCCTGATTCCGTCACTACTCAACAGAGTAACGACGCACCACAAGAATTACACTCAACATATCGGACATTTCCCTCAAATATGTTTAGTTTGTGTAAAAAAAAACAGAAGTCAAACAACTTGTTTATAAAATATAAAATATAAAATATATCGTGTTTAAAGTGACAGCGTCAGGACTCAGAGACCTGATGTGGAGCTCTTTATGTTAAACAGGGAGACTCTGACCAGACTGTTGATTCAACTGTGTGTGTGTGTGTGTGTGTGTGTGTGTGTGTGTGTGTGTGTGTGTGTGTGTGTGTGTGTGTGTGTGTGTGTGTGTGTGTGTGTGTGTGTGTGTGGTGGGGCCTCCCCTGCTACAATACCTCCACTCCCCTGTGAGTAATGGTGTAATCCCCACAGCCCGCTCAGCGTTCCACTCAGCAGATATAAGAGTGAAGACGTGTCTCGTGTCTCTGACGTGATGCATAACGTCCATGATTATCTTTAAGAGGTGGAACTCTCCTCAAACAAACCTGTGAGCCCTTCACACACACTTCCTGTTGCACACATCTGTGAAGTCCTTTTGATGAAGGGGGGGGGGGCGGGGGAGGGGGTAATTGACTCCTTTTCCCAGAAGGCCGATGGGCTCACAGTCTGCCTCAAACACACATGTGAACAGCACACACCCTGGAGGCTCCATGTCCGTCCCCTCACATGTCCTCGTGTCCTCGTCTCCTCGTATCCTCGTGTCCTCGTGTCCTCGTGTCCTCGTCCCCCTGCTGTTTCTCATGGACACCGAGAGACGCCGAGTCGTCTCCGTCCGTCTCACACTCTTGTTTTTATTATCTTGATATTAATAACAAACTAAACTCACTGAAGCGAGACGTCGAGGACAAACTGTCTTTTTGTGACGTAGTTTTCACTATTTGACGTGTTTTAAATAATAAATAATGAACTGAGAGAGAAAAGGGGTCAACGTAGATTTCAGGATCTATTCAACCATGAATGATATTAAATATAATACTGACGTCTCTTCTGACTGAGGGTGATTTCTGAATAATGAAGACGATGTGTCTGCAGGCCTCGGGTCTGTGGAGGTCGGTGCTGTCCCGGATGGACTCTGTCCCCCAGAACCAGGCGGTGCACCACACGTGAGTACGGACCATTGGTTATCCCGGCTCGCTGCTGGGACTCCAAATGAGATCGTGAATGTGTCTCTGCTCGTCACGTTGTTAATAAAGTTATGACCCACGAGTTGGTTCTGTGGACCGACGTGGACCCGGTTAGTGGAGCGGTGGAGTCCAGTAGCATCTGATGCTGCACCGCGTCTTCAGAGCCGGACTCCAGGGTCCTCATGCGGAGCCGGACTCCAGGGTCCTCATGCGGAGCCGGACTCCAGGGTCCTCATGCGGAGCCGGACCTGTGAGCGGATCAAGGCTGCTTAAGGGCTTTACGGTGCTTCCAGAGCCAGAATGTGGTCTTTATAGAATCCTCATGTGGACCTGAGGGACAACAGGTCCTCTGTTCAGGACTTCAAAGACCAGCTTCTGTATGTTCCATCAGGGGGGGTACTCAGATCCTCCTGATGCAGTAAGAGGACTAACATCGATGTACAGCTGACACAATGTAGCTTCTGTATGTTTTCAGTAACCAAGGTAACGACACGTCGTCACCTTGGTTACTAACGCAGCTACATTATTTACATTATTAACATCATTCATCTGGATCCAGAAATATGGTTTTACAGAAAAATTAATTCTGAAATTCAACTCCTCTCCTCTCCTCTCCTTCTTGTCCCCTCCTCTCTCCTCTCCTCTCTCCTCTCTCCTCTCCTCTCCTCTCTCCTCTCCTCTCCCCTCCTCTCCTCTCTCCTCTCTCCCCTCCTCTCTCCTTTCCTCTCCCCTCCTCTCCTCTCTCCTCTCCTCTCTCCTCTCCTCCCCTCTCCCCTCCTCTCTACTCTCCTCTCTCCTCTCCTCTCCCCTCCTCTCCTCTCTCCTGTCCTCTCCCCTCCTCTCCTTGTCTCCTCCCCTCCTTGTCCCCTCCTCTCCTCTCGTTTCTCCTCTCCCCTTCTTGTCCCCTCCTCTCCTTGTCTCCTCCCCTCCTTGTCCCCTCCTCTCCCCTCCTTTCTCCTCTCCCCTTCTTGTCCCCTCCTCTCCTCTCCTCTCCTCTCCTCTCCTCTCCTCTCCTCTCCTTGTCTCCTCCCTTCCTCTCCCCTCCTCCCCTCCTCTCCTTGTCTCCTCCCCTCCTTGTCCCCTCCTCTCCCCTCCTCCCCTCGTCTCCTTGTCTCCTCTCCTCCTGTAGCCAGGTGTCTCCCTCGTTGCCGTAACGCCTCGTCGTGCCGACAGTCAAACCGCTGTGTGTGTCCACGAGGTTTCCATGGTTACCGCTGTGAGTTCTCCTCGCTGATCGGCGTCCGTCTCCTCACATCTCCCATCAGCCCCGCTGCCACGGCAACGCCAGCTTCAGCACCAACACGCCCACAGACGGGACGGAGACAAGAGAGGACAGGAGACACCGAGGAGGAGGAGGAGGAGGAGACGGAGAAGGAGGAGGAGAAGGAGAAGGAGGAGGAGGAGGAGGAGGAGAAGGAGGAGGAGGAGGAGGAGGAGGAGGAGAAGGAGGAGGAGGAAGAGGAGGAAGAGGAGGTCAGACCTGCAGGGTTCAAAACAGAAGGATCTCCTCACGAGGAAGAGGAGCCCTCACACTCCTCTAGACCTCCGTCCTGGTCTCAGTCTGAGGGACAAGCGTCTCCAACGGGAGACACAGAATCAACCCCGCGGCCTGAGGACACGATGAAGGACACGATGAAGGACACGATGGAGGACACGATGGAGGACACGATGAAGGACACGATGGAGGACACGATGGAGGACACGATGGAGGACACGATGAAGGACACGATGAAGGACACGATGAAGGACACGATGAAGGACACGATGAAGGACACGATGGAGGACACGATGAAGGACACGATGAAGGACACGATGAAGGACACGATGGAGGACACGATGAAGGACACGATGAAGGACACGATGGACCCAGGGTCTGATCCTGAACCGAGGGGACAGGAAGCTGAGACGGGACAGAAGGAGGAGAAGAAGGAGGTGAAGACGCTGAGGTAACAGGACTCCTCTCATTAATCCCCAGCAAGTAAAGTACTTGTACTATACTTTAGTACCTCCACACAGTATTTATACATCAGTACATTTCACAGTGAAACACTTTTACGACATTTATCTGTAAAATAAGAATCAAACGTTTTACATGAAAAATAACATCAACATAGTTTCACATGTTTTGTGTAAAACTTTTGTCAAATAACTAAAACTGTGAAATGATAATAATAGTGAAGTAGTAGTAGTAGTAGTAGTAGTAGTAATGTGTACTGAGAATAACCTTTAACATAAACACCAATATTATTATGAATGAAAATACAAAACAATTAAATATTAAGTTTAAAAAAGAAAAACAACAACAAAATTAATAACACGAGAAAATAAATCTGCATTTGTTCTGTTCAGACAGCAGGTGGCGCTCCTCCCCAGATAATACACACTTAAATACTGTACAGTACACTGTACATACTGTACAGGACACTTAAATGTACTTTACTCTGTTAATAACTCATTAACGAGTTTAAATAAAAACAATAAAAATACAACAAAATTATATCTACCCCCAATAAACCAGTACAGCAGGAAACAAAAACAAGTACTTGTACTTCCATTTAATTCTTATTTATACTTATACTTCTAAGTATAATACTTAGAAGTATAATACTTAGAAGTATAATACTTGTACTCCTACTACTCTGAGTGACTGTCTTTGTCCCAAAGAAATATGAATCCACAAACATCAGATATTATAATAATAAAACACTGAACATTTTACTGATCAATCAATACTTTAAATACTTTAATGTACTTTTACTTCAGTCAGGTTTTGAATGCAGGACTACTACGTGTACTGGAGTATTTTCAGTGTGTGTATTAGTACTTTTACTGCAGTACAGGACCAGAGTACTTCTTCCTCCTCTGGCCCTCGGTGATGGAGGCGTAGCGCTCCTCGTCTCCAAGGAGACGTGTGGAGAGTTTGTGTCAACAATGAACACGACCCAGAGTCAGAGGTCAGAGGTCGGGGGGGTCAGAGGTCAGAGGTCGGGCGGACTGTGGGAAGACTGGAGCCGCGTTACTTTAACTTTCAGTCGGTTGTGCAGCTTCCCTCACAAAGTACCTCCTGTTTCATGTAGTACGCGTTCAGTCGGGACAAACTACTTCATCACTACGTGGCACCTTGACCTTTGACCCTCTCGCTCATTTATCTGCTGAGCAAAGGATTGTGGGTCAGAACATGAAAACATGCTGGTTTTCATATTGCGAAATGCAACCGGATGCAGAACATCCTGCTATTAATGTATTTAGACATATTTCATCTTTATCTGGAAGATTAAGTAGTAGTGTGTGTACTGAGCAGTGTGTAGTGTGTGTACTGGACAGTGTGCAGTGTGTACTGGACAGTGTGTAGTGTGTGTACTGGACAGTGTGTAGTGTGTGTACTGGACAGTGTGTAGTGTGTGTACTGGACAGTGTGTAGTGTGTGTACTGGACAGTGTGTAGTGTGTGTACTGGACAGTGTGCAGTGTGTGTACTGGACAGTGTGTAGTGTGTGTACTGAGCAGTGTGTAGTGTGTGTACTGGACAGTGTGTAGTGTGTGTACTGGACAGTGTGTAGTGTGTGTACTGGACAGTGTGTAGTGTGTGTACTGGACAGTGTGTAGTGTGTGTACTGGACAGTGTGTAGTGTGTGTACTGGACAGTGTGTAGTGTGTGTACTGGACAGTGTGTAGTAAACAACAAATTGACCTCTTAACAAGTTAAATAACTAACTTATTAACAAAGTAATTAATTAACAGATAAAACAATTACAAATTATAATTTAGTGAACAACAAACAAACTAACTGTTACAAATTAATTAACTGACTAAGTTAGTAACAAAGTATGAAAGTACTTAGCAACAGACGAGGTAACACTTTCATGAAGTAACTAAACATCTTAGTAACAAACTGGCTGCTCAGCATTCATATCCACTCAATATCTTTATTAAGTTATTCACAGAACGTTTGATCATGAAAATGTGTTTAACATCTTGGACTTATTTTACTTTGAGTTTCACCACCATGTACATGATGTACTTCTGTGTATATTTTGTGTATTTGTGTATCCAACAGTCTGAGGGAGGCCCAGGCCGTGCTTCTGAGGAAGACTCTGTCACGGGGAGGAAGAGGAGACAAGATGGCCGCCCTGCTGATGAAGCATATCGAGAAGGAGAGGAAGAAAGTTCTGACTGTGACCTCCTCTCCTAACTCTTCATCATCACCATCATCATCCTCATCATCATCCTCATCATCATCATCATCATCATCCTCATCATCACCATCATCATCCTCATCATCACCATCATCATCCTCATCATCATCATCCTCAGTGAAAACCAGCGTGAAGACTTTCTACACTCAGAAGGGCCAGTACACCGTCTACATCACTCCCACCGGTTAGTTATAACACACACACACACATTTGTAACGCACGCACACACAGGTGGAAACTTCTCGTTCTATAAAGTGAAGTCAAAGCTTCATGTGTTAAAGCTGCATTCTCTCTCCTGACCACCAGGGGGCGACTCCTCTGGTTGTATAGAAGTCAAAGCTTCATGTGTTAAAGCTGCATTCTCTCTCCTGACCACCAGGGGGCGACTCCTCTGGTTGTATAGAAGTCAAAGCTTCATGTGTTAAAGCTGCATTCTCTCTCCTGACCACCAGGGGGCGACTCCTCTGGTTGTATAGAAGTCAAAGCTTCATGTGTTAAAGCTGCATTCTCTCTCCTGACCACCAGGGGGCGACTCCTCTGGTTGTATAGAAGTCTATAGAAATGACTCTACTTCTCTCTTGATTTATTCCCTCAGTAAACATTGTAAACATGAGTTTATGTCTCAATCTCTAGTTTCAAGTCTTCTTCAATACAGCATGATGTTCATTTAGTAAATTATGGTCATTTAGAGTCAAACAGACCATAAAGAGGGGATGCTTTAGGGCGGGGCTACAGGGTGATTGACAGGTCTCTACGTCCTCCTCAGTCCACATATGGTCACTTCCTGTTCTCTGGTTGTTAAAAAACAAGTTGGCGACGGCCAAAACGTGGCACTCGAGGCTTCAAACCATCTACGTCACCATGACGACGTCGACTTCTTGTTTACAGTCTGAGTGTTTAGCAGGTAAACATTTCACCTTCTAAGATTAGCATGTTAGCGCGCCAACATCTACTAATTAGCAGTAAACACAAAGTAGAAACCAAAACCAAAGTTACTACGACTCATCCTGATGGAACCAAAGGTCAATAAAACAAAAAAAAATTGAATTCAAGATCTAAATAATGAGGTTTTCCTCAGGTATTAATTCAGTTATTATTTGATGACTTCACACCGTGTCCGGCCCGACCCCCGACCCCTGACCCCCGCTGTGTATTCACTGTGTGTAATGTTTATCTGAGGCGACGCTATGAGGGCCGGCGTCGCCTCCAGCGGCCTCCTGTTTGCACAAGCTAACACGAGTGTGTTTAACACGCGTAACACCGGGTCGTGTTGCAGGGAGATAAGCCGGGTGGAGCTGACGTGGTGGAGCTGACGTGGTGGCTCTCCCTCCGCAGCCATACGTTGTTGGATAAACAGGCTCAGTGATTTAATGGAGCTGGAATGTCTGTTCCGTGTGTGAGCTCCAGATAAGGTGGAGGGTAGAACCGCCTCATGGCTCCGGCCTGATCTCTGGATTAGACCCAGAACAGTTCCTGCTATTGTCCAGGGAACGGCTGCTTTAGGACGGAGCTGACGGTGCAGGTGGGGATTCAACATGGAGGTTATGGATCCATCAGTTATGGATCATTTCTGAGGATCCAACGTTCCCCTCCTCGTCTCCAGAGCCAGAGAGTCATGAATAACTTTTATCATTTTTACCTTCATATGCGGAGAGATGCTGCACCGCAGGAAAGAGACGTAGTAACGCAGTAAAGAACCGCAGGAAAGAACCGCAGGAAAGAGACGTAGTAAAGAGACGTAGTAAAGAGACGCGTAAAGAGACGTAGTAAAGAGACATAGTAAAGAGACGTAGTAAGAGTAGACGTAGTAAAGAGACGTAAGGGACGTAGTAAGAGACATAGTAAAGAGAGACGTAGTAAAGAGACGTAGTAAAGAGACGTAGTAACGTAGTAAAGAGACGTAGTAAAGAGACGTAGTAAAGAGCGTAGTAAGGTAAGAGCGTAGTAAGAGAGACGTAGTAAAGAGACGTAGTAAAGAGACGCAGTAAAGAGACGTAGTAAAGAGACATAGTAAAGAGACGTAGTAAAGAGACGTAGTGAAGAGACGTAGTGAAGAGACGTAGTAAAGAGACGTAGTAAAGAGACGTAGTGAAGAGACGTAGTGAAGAGACGCAGTAACGTAGTAAAGAGACGTAGTAAAGAGACGTAGTAACGAAACGTAGTAAAGAGACGCAGTAAAGAGACGTAGTAAAGAGACGTAGTAAAGAGACGTAGTAACGCAGTAAAGAGACGTAGTAAAGAGACGCAGTAAAGAGACGTAGTAAAGAGACGTAGTAACGTAGTAAAGAGACGTAGTAAAGAGACGTAGTGCGTAATAAAGAGACGTAGTAGAGACGTAGTAAGAGACGTAGTGAAGAGACGTAGTAAGGAGAGACGTAGTAAAGAGACGCAGTAAAGAGACGCAGTAAAGAGACGTAGTAGAGACGTAGTGAAGAGACGTAGTAAAGAGACGTAGTAAAGAGACGTAGTAAAGAGACGCAGTAAAGAGATGAGTAAAGAGACGTAGTAGGACGTAGTGAAGAGACGTAGTAAAGAGACGTAGTAAAGAGACGTAGTAAAGAGACGCAGTAAAGAGACGTAGTGAAGAGACGTAGTAAAGAGACGTAGTGAAGAGACGCAGTAAAGAGACGTAGTGAAGAGACGTAGTGAAGAGACGTAGTAAAGAGACGTAGTAAGAGTAGAGACGTAGTAAAGAGACGCAGTAAAGAGATGCAGTAAAGAGACGTAGTAGAGACGTAGTGAAGAGACGTAGTAAAGAGACGTAGTGAAGAGACGTAGTGAAGAGACGTAGTAAAGAGACGTAGTGAAGAGACGCAGTAAAGAGACGTAGTAAAGAGACGCAGTAAAGAGACGTAGTGAAGAGACGCAGTAAAGAGACGCAGTGAAGAGACGCAGTAAAGAGACGTAGTGAAGAGACGTAGTGAAGAGACGTAGTAACGAGACATAGTAGAGACGTAGTAAAGAGACGCAGTAAAGAGATGAGTAAAGAGACGTAGTAGAGACGTAGTGAAGAGACGTAGTGAAGAGACGTAGTGAAGAGACGTAGTAAAGAGACGTAGTAACGAGACGTAGTGAAGAGACGCAGTAAAGAGACGTAGTGAAGAGACGTAGTAACGAGACGTAGTGAAGAGACGTAGTAAAGAGACGTAGTGAAGAGACGTAGTAAAGAGACGTAGTAACGAGACATAGTAGAGACGTAGTAAAGAGATGCAGTAAAGAGATGCAGTAAAGAGACGTAGTAGAGACGTAGTAAAGAGACGTAATAAAGAGACGTAGTAACGCAGTAAAGAGACGTAGTAAAGAGACGTAGTAAAGAGACGCAGTAAAGAGACGTAGTAAAGAGACGCAGTAAAGAGACGTAGTAAAGAGACGCAGTAAAGAGACGTAGTAAAGAGACGTAGTAACGCAGTAAAGAGACGTAGTAAAGAGACGCAGTAAAGAGACGTAGTAACGTAGTAAAGAGACGTAGTAAAGAGACGTAGTAACGCAGTAAAGAGACGTAGTAAAGAGACGCAGTAAAGAGACGTAGTAAAGAGACGTAGTAAAGAGACGTAGTAAAGAGACGTAGTAAGAGAAGAGACGCAGTAAAGAGACGTAGTAAAGAGACGTAGTAAAGAGACGTAGTAACGTAGTAAAGAGACGTAGTAAAGAGACGTAGTAAAGAGACGTAGTAAAGAGACGTAGTAAAGAGACGCAGTAAAGAGACGTAGTAAAGAGACGTAGTAAAGAGACGTAGTAAAGAGACGTAGTAAGAGTAAAGAGACGTAGTAAAGAGACGCAGTAAAGAGACGTAGTAACGTAGTAAAGAGACGCAGTAAAGAGACGTAGTAACGAGTAGACGTAGTAAAGAGACGCAGTAAAGAGACGCAGTAAAGAGACGCAGTAAAGAGACGTAGTAAAGAGACGCAGTAAAGAGACGCAGTAAAGAGACGTAGTAGAGCGAGTAAGAGACGTAGTAAAGAGACGCAGTAAAGAGACGTAGTAACGTAGTAAAGAGACGCAGTAAAGAGACGTAGTAACGTAGTAAAGAGACGTAGTAACGAGACGTAGTAGAGACGCAGTAAAGAGACGTAGTAACGTAGTAAAGAGACGCAGTAAAGAGACGTAGTAACGAGACGTAGTAGAGACGTAGTAAAGAGACGTAGTAAAGAGACGTAGTAACGTAGTAAAGAGACGCAGTAAAGAGACGTAGTAGGTTCTGTGTATCTCTCCTGCTGCAGAACCGGCTGTGCCTACATGTACCAGGATGCATTGCGTGCAAGTGCACAAAATAAAATAAATGTCAGCGAAGGAAATCTTCTGACAGTAAACCCAACCGTCCCTGAGACGTCCTGAGACACCCTGAGACGCCCTGAGACACCCTGAGACACCCTGAGACGCCCTGAGACACCCTGAGACATCCTGAGACGCCCTGAGACGCCCTGAGACACCCTGAGACGCCCTGAGACACCCTGAGACATCCTGAGACATCCTGAGACATCCTGAGACACCCTGAGACGCCCTGAGACACCCTGAGACACCCTGAGACGTCCTGAGACGCCCTGAGACGTCCTGAGACATCCTGAGACATCCTGAGACATCCTGAGACACCCTGAGACACCCTGAGACACCCTGAGACGCCCTGAGACGTCCTGAGACGCCCTGAGACGCCCTGAGACACCCTGAGACACCCTGAGACACCCTGAGACATCCTGAGACATCCTGAGACGTCCTGAGACGCCCTGAGACGTCCTGAGACGTCCTGAGAGGCCCTGAGACATCCTGAGACGTCCTGAGACGTCCTGAGAGGCCCTGAGACACCCTGAGACACCCTGAGACACCCTGAGACATCCTGAGACGCCCTGAGACGCCCTGAGACATCCTGAGACATCCTGAGACGCCCTGAGACATCCTGAGACACCCTGAGACGCCCTGAGACGTCCTGAGACGTCCTGAGAGGCCCTGAGACATCCTCAGCATTATTCTAGATGTAGTTTCTGTTTTTCTAAAAGTTTTTGAAGCAGAACCACCGGTCACTCACTCTACTTCCCCTAAAGAAACAAACACGTTACTCCAGTGTGTGTGTGTGTGTGTGTGTGTGTGTGTGTGTGTGTGTGTGTGTGTGTGTGTGTGTGTGTGTGTGTGTGTGTGTGTTGAGGGGGGTCAGGACATGAGCTCATAGACAAATAGCAGCAGAAACAACCAGCCTCTATTCCACCTAAACACGGCCCTCTATGGTGTTGGGCCCCTGAGGAGAGGGAGGGGGGGGGTGTAGCTCCATGACATTGTTAGGTTATGATTTATTTCCATCCAGCTTTTATATATATATATATATATATATATATATATGTATATATATATACATATATATATATATAAATATATATATATATATATATATATATACATATATTTTTCTTTTTATCAAATCTTAAAATCCTCCGTCAATCAGGAAATGTTTCGTCCACTTTCGGATCAAATATCAGGTTTTTAACCCTTTTTCCAAAATGAATGATTAAAGGGGCGGAGCCTTCAGACGAAACGTTGAACGACAACAAATCTGAAGTTAGACATGAGTCCCTTAATTAAGGACAACTAGTTCAGGTTTAAAGTTGGCCCAGTACCCAGTGGGGATAGAACCAACAACCCAATAACCCAACAACCCTGAGACCCAAAGACCCTGAGACCCAACAACTCTGAGACCCAACAACCCTGAGACCCAACAACTCTGAGACCCAATAACCCTGAGACCCAACAACCAATGAGACCCAACAACCCTGAGACCCAATAACCCTGAGACCCAACAACCAATGAGACCCAACAACCCTGAGACCCTGAGACCCAACAACTCTGAGACTCAACATCCCTGAGACCCTGAGACCCAACACCCCTGAGACCCAACAACCCTGAGACCCAACACCCCTGAGACCCAATAACCCTGAGACCCAACAACTCTGAGACCCAACAATCAATGAGACCCAACAACCCTGAGACCCAACAACCCTGAGACCCTGAGACCCAACAACTCTGAGACTCAACAACCGTGAGACCCTGAGACCCAACAACTCTGAGACCCAACACCCCTGAGACCCAACAACCCTGAGACCCAACACCTCTGAGACCCAACAACCAATGAGACCCAACAACCCTGAGACCCAACAACCCTGAGACCCAACAACCCTGAGACCCAACAACCAATGAGACCCAACAACCCTGAGACCCAATAACCCTGAGACCCAACAACCAATGAGACCCAACACCCCTGAGACCCAACAACCACTGAGACCCAACACCCCTGAGACCTTGAGACCCAACAACCACTGAGACCCAACACCCCTGAGACCCTGAGACCCAACAACCACTGAGACCCAACACCCCTGAGACCCAACAACCACTGAGACCCAACACCCCTGAGACCCTGAGACCCAACAACCCTGAGACCCAACAACTCTGAGACCCAACAACCACTGAGACCCAACACCCCTGAGACCCAACACCCCTGAGACCCTGAGACCCTGAGACCTAACAACCCTGAGACCCAACAACTCTGAGACCCAACAACCACTGAGACCCAACAACCCTGAGACCCAACAACTCTGAGACCCAACAACCACTGAGACCCAACACCCCTGAGACCCAATAACACTGAGACCCAACACCCCTGAGACCCTGAGACCCTGAGACCCAATAACACTGAGACCCAACACCCCTGAGACCCTGAGACCTGGTGCTGGTGTGTGAATAAAGTTATTGTTAGTGCAGAGCTCAGATCAGCTCACAAACACAAACAAATCCCCTGAAGAATCCTTCACAGCTGTCAATCACTCTCATTGTTGCTCAGGATTTAACCTCTGACGGGTCACGACTAGAAGATTAACACACACACACACAGACACACACACACACACACACACACACACACACACACACACACACACACACACACACACACACACGTGTGAGAACCCTGGATGTGTCCTGAACGATCAGCTGGATCTTTATTGTGACTTTCAGCTCTTTGTTAGTTTTACTTTTCTTTAAAAGTTATGAATCAGCTCTAATATTTATTCTTCTTTCCTTCACTAATAATGTATAATATATATATAATATGTTTAATTATGTGTTATTTACATGTGAAATACTCTGTCACATGACGGGAGAGAATCCTGTTGAACCTGGTGTAGAATGATTATTGATCATAAATATTGATTGGAGAGGTTTAAACTGTGAAGTCTGAAGAAGAGCTCTGATAAAGTTAACTCCTCGTTCCAGGATGCTTTTATTGTGAAACTCTCGACACCGAAACAGGAAGCTGTTCCCGTTTAAATCTAAGCTTCCAGTTTCTTTGACCAGCGTTGCTGACTTCTTCTCTTGTGATTCAGCTGTTGCTTCAGTTCAGTTCTCCTCTAAACTAAAGAACATCTGTCAGTAAAGAGACGTTCTACTGCGTCAAGCACCCTAAACCTGACTGTTGGTGGTTTAGTCCCCTAAACCTGACTGTTGATGGTTTAGTCCCCTAATCCTGACTGTTGGTGGTTTAGTCCCCTAAACCTGACTGTTGATGGTTTAGTCCCCTAATCCTGACTGTTGGTGGTTTAGTCCCCTAATCCTGACTGTTGGTGGTTTAGTCCCCTAATCCTGACTGTTGGTGGTTTAGTCCCCTAAACCTGACGGTTGGTGGTTTTGTCCCCTAAACCTGACTGTTGGTGGTTTTGTCCCCTAATCCTGACTGTTGGTGGTTTAGTCCCCTAATCCTGACTGTTGGTGGTTTAGTCCCCTAATCCTGACTGTTGGTGGTTTTGTCCCCTAATCCTGACTGTTGGTGGTTTAGTCCCCTAATCCTGACTGTTGGTGGTTTGTCCCCTAATCCTGACTGTTGGTGGTTTGTTTTGTACCTGACTGTTGGTGGTTTTGTCCCCTAATCCTGACTGTTGGTGGTTTTGTCCCCTAAACCTGACTGTTGGTGGTTTTGTCCCCTAAACCTGACTGTTGGTGGTTTAGTCCCCTAAACCTGACTGTTGGTGGTTTTGTCCCCTAAACCTGACTGTTGGTGGTTTTGTCCCCTAAACCTGACTGTTGGTGGTTTAGTCCCCTAAACCTGAGGTCCTCAACCTTTTTTGCGCCACAGACCAAATTTTTCATGGACCAGCCTTCAAGGTGTGGCCGATAAATATGACGTAATAAAAATGATACGACCGGCATGAAAGCAAATATAAAGTACATAATAAATACAACTCACCATTAATCTGAATTATCTCCACATATTCTGCAGAGTGAGAATCTCCTGGAGGATGAACCGTATTTAAGTAGAACTCCTGATGTTGTCTTTAATAAAGCTTTCTTCTTCTTCTTCTTCTTCTGTCTCCTCATTGGTTCTTCTTCTTCTTCTTCTTCTTCTTCTTCTTCTTCTTCTTCTTCTTCTTCTTCTTCTTCTTCTTCTTCTTCTTCTTCTTCTTCTTCTTCTTCTTCTTCTTCTTCTTCTTCTTCTGTCTCCTCATTGGTTCTTCTTCTTCTTCTTCTTCTTCTTCTTCTTCTTCTTCTTCTTCTTCTTCTTCTTCTTCTTCTTCTTCTTCTTCTTCTGTCTCCTCATTGGTTCTTTTCCCCTTCTTCTTCTTCTTCTTCTTCTTCTTCTTCTTCTTCTTCTTCTTCGTTCTTTTCTTCTTCTTCTTCTGTCTCCTCATTGGTTCTTTTCCCCTTCTTCTTCTTCTTCTTCTTCTGTCTCCTCATTGGTTCTTTTCCTCTTCTTCTTCTTCTTCTTCTTCTTCTTCTTCTTCTTCTTCTTCTTCTTCTGTCTCCTCATTGGTTCTTTTCCCCTTCTTCTTCTTCTGTCTCCTCATTGGTTCTTTTCCCCTTCTTCTTCTTCTTCTGTCTCCTCATTGGTTCTTTTCCCCTTCTTCTTCTTCTTCTGTCTCCTCATTGGTTCTTTTCCCTTCTTCTTCTTCTTCTTCTTCTTCTTCTTCTTCTTCTTCTTCTTCTTCTTCTTCTTCTTCTGTCTCCTCATTGGTTCTTTTTCCCTTCTTCTTCTTCTTCTTCTTCTTCTTCTTCTTCTTCTTCTTCTGTCTCCTCATTGGTTCGTTTCCCCTTTACAGAAATCTTTGGGGTAACGTGTCACGTGACGAGACTCACAGGCGGATTTATCCGGTAATTTTTCAAAATAAAACATCTTTCAGACCGTGATAATAAATCAAATATTTGTTTTATTCATTCTGCTGTGCGGCCCGTTACCGAGGGACCCACGGACCGGTACCGGGCCGCGGCCCGGTGGTTGGAGACCACTGGACTCAATCTAACTGTCGTTTTAAACGTAATGTCCTCCTGAATGAAAAGTTGTTCACAGATAAAAACACATTAGTTTCCCGTACAGGAACCAATAGATTGCATTTGGTGACTCTTCCATGACATGCCGTGATCTTTGTTGTACCTTCTCAACAGTTTTCTCATCGTTATGTTCACAACTTGTTTCTGCTGAAGTCAAGTGGACAGAAACATCAGGTTTGTGCAGGTTTAAAGTTGGAGACGTTTCCTCCAGCTCTGCAGTCAGAAGTTTATTTTTGCTTCAAGATTCTTTGTGAATGTCGGCCCCATGAAACCCAAACCAGGGTTGCATCATCAGCCTGACATCCTCGACTCCTCTGTTATGAAACAGCAGCAGCAGCAGCAGAAGAAAAAGAAGAAGCTCTCTGCTCTAACCCAGAAAACATGTAGAACAAACAATAAGAACAAACAATAGGAGAAAGTAAGTTATGAAGGAGAGAGAGAGCTTCACATACGATACTCTCTCTCTCTCTGTGTCGACCGATGGACCAGATCCCTGCTAAACATTTAGTTTGGAGCCGAGCCCAGTCCTGCACACTGCTTTCAATTACCTCTCTACCTCCCTCGCTCTCACTCACACTCACACTCACACACACTCACACACACACACACACACACACACACACACACACACACACACACACACACACACACAGTGTTTAGGGAAAAACAAGAGTACGGAGCAAGAGAGGGGAAGCGTCTGGTCTTTTCCTTCCTTCCCTCCCTTTTTTCCTGCGTTTCCAGAGTAGGAGAGAGAGAGAGAGGGAGAAAGAGAGAGGGAGAGAGGGAGAGAGAGAGAGAGAGACAGAGAGGGGAGAGAGAGAGAGAGGGGAGAGAGGGAGGGGAGAGGTTTGGGACGATGCAACTCGCTCAGAAACTCTGACTGCAACGCTCGAAATGCTGCAGCCTCGACTCTGCTGCTTTCTGTCCTCCGTCCTCATCGTCTTCGTCTCTCCTCTGCCAGCTGATGGACAGACGGTCTCGGGAGGCGTGGAGAGGGTCAAGGTGATGTTCACGCCCACCATCTGCAAGGTGCGCTGCAGCCAGGACCGATGTGTCAACTACTGCGAGCGAGGCAACGTGACCACGCTATACAGCAGCAGCGAGGGGGGAGGAGGAGGAGGAGGAGGAAGGAGAGACAGCTCCCATGGACTGGGCTTCAGAGTCTGTAAGTAACTTTCATCCAGTGTGTGTGTGTGTGTGTGTGTGTGTGTGTGTGTGTGTGTGTGTGTGTGTGTGGAGGAGTTGTGACTCACCTGGTCTCAGGTAGATATGAGGATGGGTGTGTCGTGCACATGTCATTCGACTGCAGGGTCAAAAGAAATTGGTGATTGTTGTTCATGTTATGGTGACAACAGACGTCGTAAACGTAAAGCAGCGGAGTCACAGAGCCGAGGCCAATTAATTCTGTCTGTCACACATGCACGCACGCACGTGCGCACACCTACCTATCGGCAACCTACGATTCTGAAAAAAGTCTTCAAGCTGCATTCTCTCTCCTGACCACCAGGGGGCGACTCCTCTGATCGTATTGAAGTCTATGAGAAAATTACTCACTTGATTTATTACCTCAATAAACATTGTAAAAATATGTATGTCGTATCGTGACTGAGGTATCGTGATAATGTCGTATCGTGATAATGTCTTACCATGACTTAGCTATCGTGATAATGTCTTATCGTGACTGAGGTATCGTGACTTAGGTATCGTGATAATGTCGTATCGTGACTGAGGTATCGTGACTTAGGTATCGTGATAATGTCTTACCATGACTTAGATATCATGATAATGTCGTATCGTGATAATGTTGTATCGTGACTTAGATATCGTGATAATGTCGTATCGTGATAATGTCGTATCGTGATAATGTCGTATCGTGATAATGTCGTATCGTGATAATGTCGTATCGTGATAATGTCGTATCGTGACTGAGGTATCGTGATAATGTCGTATCGTGACTGAGGTATCGTGATAATGTCGTATCGTGATAATGTCGTATCGTGACTGAGGTATCGTGATAATGTCGTATCGTGACTTAGGTATCGTGATAATGTCGTATCGTGACTGAGGTATCGTGATAATGTCGTATCGTGACTTAGATATCGTGATAATGTCGTATCGTGACTGGTATCGTGATAATGTCGTATCGTGACTTAGATATCGTGATAATGTCGTATCGTGACTGAGGTATCGTGATAATGTCGTATCGTGACTTAGATATCGTGATAATGTCTTATCGTGACTTAGATATCGTGATAATGTCGTATCGTGACTGAGATATCGTGATAATGTCGTATCGTGACTTAGGTATCGTGATAATGTCGTATCGTGACTGAGGTATCGTGATAATGTCGTATCGTGATAATGTGTTCGTGACTAGTATCGTGATAATGTCGTATCGTGACTGAGATATCGTGATAATGTCGTATCGTGACTTAGATATCGTGATAATGTCGTATCGTGACTGAGGTATCGTGATAATGTCGTATCGTGACTAGTATCGTGATAATGTCGTATGTGACTTAGATATCGTGATAATGTGTATCGTGACTTAGATATCGTGATAATGTCGTATCGTGACTGAGGTATCGTGATAATGTCGTATCGTGACTTAGGTATCGTGATAATGTCGTATCGTGACTGAGGTATCGTGATAATGTCGTATCGTGACTTAGATATCGTGATAATGTCGTATCGTGACTGAGGTATCGTGATAATGTCGTATCAGTTTATTTCATGTTGTCTTCCCACCAACAAACTGACCAATCACAGTTGTTATTGTCTCCGTGTGGTGTCTCTGTAGTCAACATCATCCATAAACGTTTACTGTCTCCACGACACTAACAGCTGCCTGGTTTAGCCGGACCTCCTCCTGAGTCTGACAACAGAACACACAGACATGTGACGCTCCAGCTGCGTCATGTGACCTGCAGCTGTTTGATACTCGGCCCAGCTCGGCATCCGAAGCACAGAATAGTGGTGTAGCCTCAACTCATCACAGATGTCTTATGTTTTATTCCTTTTATTTCTATGAAAATGGAACTGCAGAGAACCAGATCAAAGATGATCCGTCCTGGTCAACACTCAGTGGGAAGGGAAAGCCATGAGATAAGATAAAAAGGAGTGGCGACCAGGTGGTGGTGGTCTCTTAATTATGAGAGTTTGATCCAATAACATTCAGGAAGTCTTCAAGAGCTGTGTGAGGATTACAGCTCTTTACCCACCAGCTGTTTATCTCATTCAACTGATGAAGTGCAGACATTTGCATTTTTCTTTTGCATTGATTTTCTGGGTTCTTCACTTGGATGTAAAGTCGACTAAAGAGAAACCGAGAGGAACGAGAGAGGGAGGAGAAACACTGACATGTGGCTTTCATTTATCATTAACTTAACCCTCTCTCTCTCACACACACTCACACACACACACACACACACACACACACACACACACACACACACACACACACACACACAACGATTTGCCCAGGATATTTTGTTGGTGATGTGTGAATGTTTAAACCAGCAGTGAGGTAAGACTGGACAGCAACACACACACACACACACACACACACACACACACACACACACACACACACACACACACACACACACACACACACGCGCACACACACACACACACACACACACACACAGACGCACACTAGTTTTGCAGGATGAACCGACACCAGAGAGAATCACAACGCGGTTCAATGGACTTTTCTACAAATAAACATGTTTGTCAACAGGAACAACACCATAGAACACGTTAAACATTGAGGCCCTTTGTACACATGTACAGATATTTTTTTAAATGGATATTTTTTCTAAGTTTTAAAAATGAAATTACAAAATATCTCCGTCCACACTAGAACGCACAACGACTCCAAGCGCTCACTGGGCCGGTAGGTAGCGACCATAGACTGTAAATAAGAAATGGGCAAAGTCATCGTGACATCACCCATTGGTGGCTTGGATTACGGCCGTCGCCATCTTGGTTTTCCGCAACCAGAGAACAGGAAGTGACCATATGTGGACTGAGGAGGACGTAGAGACCTGTCAATCACCCTGTAGCCCCGCCCCTAAAGCATCCCCTCTTTATGGTCTGTTTGACTCTAAATGGACCATAATTTACTAAATGAACATCATGCTGTATTGAAGAAGACTTGAAACTAGAGATTGAGACATAAACTCATGTTTACAATGTTTACTGAGGGAATAAATCAAGAGAGAAGTAGAGTCATTTTCTATAGACTTCTATACAACCAGAGGAGTCGCCCCTGGTGGTCAGGAGAGAGAATGCAGCTTTAACACATGAAGCTTTGACTTCTATACAACCAGAGGAGTCGCCCCCTGGTGGTCAGGAGAGAGAATGCAGCTTTAACACATGAAGCTTTGACTTCTATACAACCAGAGGAGTCGCCCCCTGGTGGTCAGGAGAGAGAATGCAGCTTTAGGACACTTCACTGTCCAGAACCGGAGGTTGCCGCCTGGTGGTAATAAAGGCTACGTCAACTATACTTCAAATACCAGAGAAGAAGATTCGGAGCATGCTCAGTGAGCTTATTCTTCTTTGGTGGTGTTAATGAACAGTAAAACAGTAGAAAAGAAATAGGTAATTATTTCTTTACTTCTACATATTTGATATTTGGTGCTGTGGTTGAAACTAAATGTGACACAATGTGGACGGACGACGAGGTCTACATCTTACAGATAGACATTTACACCAGGAGGTGGTGGAGACCAAAACCAGAGCTAAAAGAGAGAAAACTGGACTCAGAGACTGCGATGAGTCATGGTGTTGATCTGTAACGGCTGGATGTGGAAACATGTTCACATCAGCTACTTCATAAGCTGTGTTCTGTTTCTCTGCTGTTTATTATTCCATTTGTGTTCATGTCATTTCTTCTCAGTAATCTCTTGTTTATGACTCAGCACTCGTCCCCGTCGCTGTGTTTCCTCCCTGTTTGGCCTCCGTCACCTCTGAGGACCTCTGATGTGTTGATGCAGTCCATCTGTGGGGCGACGCATCATAATTAGGTCTCTGTGTTTACACCAACACACACACGAGCTACGACATCCACACGAGGACGAGCGCCCGTCTGTTACTCTAGTGAAAGTACAGAAATGTAAAAGCACTTAAACTAGTAAAGTTCTGCATTGAAGGTTAAGTAACCGTGGCGACGTATCACGAGCCTCGTGTCCTGAAAGAAGAGATGGAGAGAGAGAGAGAGAGAGAGAGAGAGAGAGAGAGAGACAGAGACAGAGAGAGAGAGAGAGAGAGAGAGAGAGAGAGAGAGACAGAGAGAGAGAGAGAGAGAGAGAGACTTTTATTTAATGTTTCTAAACTTCATAACGTCACCAGTCAGTGATGAAGAGTTACTCCTCGTCCTCTTCACATAATAAAGTCCCGTCTTCAAACTACTGTTAAGTTTAATAAAAGATGAAACGCTTCAAATAAAAAGACGTTTATGTAGCTCCAGCCTTCCTCATCTTCCTCTTCCTCGGTCCAGCGTGACCTCACAGTGACCTCCAGCTGCTTGATGATGTCGTAGTGTTGGTGGTGGTCATGGGTTCAGATCCCAGAGCTGACGACACAAGGGGGAGAAGAACCTGGTCTGAAGGCTGCAGGTTTCCTTCCTGCCGCACGGCATGCTGGGTAATATCGCCTCGTTACTCTGGGTAACAATACGACCGCGGCCTCGGACAGGAAGTCAGGAAGTGGCTGGCTCGTTCTGTTGGCGCCTGGTCCGCCGTCAGATCACCTGACCTCAACCCAGTGGTCTCTTAGCAACGGGGAGGAGGGGGCTACGCCCACCACATGTCCCAGAATGCATCTGTGTAACAGCTGAGTGAGCGAGAGGGAGTTAGTGAGACAGACGAGTGTTTCCAGGCCGACGGTGAACGTGATGGGTGTGTGTGTGTGTGTGTGTGTGTGTGTGTGTGTGTGTGTGTGTGTGTGTGTGTGTGTGAGATGGAGCCTGTTACTTACTGGTATGAATGTGTGTGACCTCTGACCTTCATGTCTCTCTCTGTGGTCTCGTTTTCTCTCTTCAAAATAAAAGTCCTGCTCCTCTGAAACAGAACATGAGAACTAGAACACGTCTTTATTTTATATATCGATCTATTTCCATATCTCCAGGCTCTCCTCCCCTCCTCTCCTCTCCTCTCCTCTCCTCTCCTCTCCTCTCCTCCTCCTCCTCTCTCCTCTCCTCTCCTCCCCTCCTCTCCTCTCCTCACCTCTCCTCTCCTCCTCTCCCTCCCTCCTCCTCTCTCCTCTCCCTCCTCTCCCTCCTCTCCTCCTCCTCCCTCTCTCCTCTCCTCCTCCTCCCCTCCCTCTCCTCTCCTCCTCTCCTCCTCCACCTCTCCTCCTCTCCTCTCCCCTCTCCCTCTCCCTCTCCCTCCTCCTCTCCTCTCCCTCTCCTCTCCTCCTCTCCCTCTCCTCCTCTCCTCTCCCTCCTCTCCTCTCCTCTCCTCCTCTCCCCTCTCCTCTCCCTCCTCTCTCCTCTCCCTCTCCTCCTCTCCCCTCTCCTCCTCTCCTCTTCTCTCCTCACCTCTCTCCTCTCCTCTCCTCCTCTCCCCTCTCCTCCTCTCCTCTTCTCTCCTCTCCTCCCCTCTCCCCTCTCCTCCCCTCTCTCCTCTCCTCTCCTCTCCCCTCTCCTCCTCTTTCCTCTCTCCTCTCTTCTCCTCTCCTCTCCTCTCTTCTCTCTCCTCTCCTCCTCTCCTCTCTCCTCTCCTCCTCTCCTCTCCTCTCCCTTCTCCTCCTCTCTCTCCTGTGGGTGTGTTGTTTTTTTGTGGTGGTTTGGCCTCCTCTCCTCCCCTCTCCCCTCTCCTCTCCTCTCTCCTCTCCTCTCCTCTCCTCTCCTCCCCTTTCCTCTCTCCTCTCCTCTCCCCTCTCCTCTCTCCTCTTCTCTCTCCTCTCCTCCTCTCCTCTCTCCTCTCCTCCTCTCCTCTCCTCTCCCCTCTCCTCCTCTCCTCTCTCTCTTCTCTCCTCTCCTCTCCTCCTCCTCTCCTCCTCTCTCCCTCTCTCCTCCTCTCCTCTCCTCTCCTCTCCTCTCCTCTCCTCTCCTCTCTCCCCTCTCCTCCTCTCCTCTCTCTCCTCTCCTCCTCTCCCCTCTCCTCCTCTCCTCTCCCCTCTCTCCTCCTCTCCTCCTCTCCCCTCTCCTCCTCTCCTCTCCTCTCCTCTCTCTCCTCTCCTCTCTTCCTCTCTCCTCTCCTCCTCTCCTCTCTCCTCTCCTCCTCTCCTCCTCTCCTCTCTCTCCTCTCTCCCTCTCCTCTCTCCTCTCTCTCCTCCTCTCTCCTCTCCTCTCCTTCTCTCCTCTCCTCTCCTCCTCTCTCTCTCCTCCTCTCCCTCCTCTCTCTCTCTCCTCTCTCTCCCCTCTCCTCTCTCCTCCTCCTCTCCTCCTCTCTCTCTCTCCTCTCCTCCCTCTCCTCCTCTCCTCCTCTCTCCTCTCTCCTCTCCCTCCCCTCTCCTCCTCTCTCCTCTCTCCTCTCCTCTAATATAATTAGAGGACATAACATAATTTGTCAATCAAAATATTTTGCAATTTTAACTAATGAGCCATATATGTGTCAAAGATTAAAAGTGTTAATTCTTTGTAACCATCTTGATGGAATAGTTGGAAAAGAGGCTGAAAGACTGCGTCAGGTTTAAGAAAGATTATTATTTTCACAGCCTGACGGTCTCCTATGTGTCTCCTATGTGTCTCCTATGTGTCTCCTATGTGTCCCCGTTGTGTCTCCTATGTGTCCCCGTTGTGTCTCCTATGTGTCCCCGTTGTGTCTCCTATGTGTCCCCTTTGTGTCTCCTATGTGTCTCCTATGTGTCTCCTATGTGTCCCCGTTGTGTCTCCTATGTGTCCCCGTTGTGTCTCCTATGTGTCCCCTTTGTGTCTCCGTTGTGTCCCCTATGTGTCCCCGTTGTGTCTCCTATGTGTCCCCGTTGTGTCTCCTATGTGTCCCCGTTGTGTCTCCTATGTGTCCCCTTTGTGTCCCCATTGTGTCTCCTATGTGTCCCCGTTGTGTCTCCTATGTGTCCCCTTTGTGTCTCCTATGTGTCCCCGTTGTGTCTCCTATGTGTCCCCGTTGTGTCTCCTATGTGTCTCCTATGTGTCCCCGTTGTGTCCCCTTTGTGTCTCCGTTGTGTCCCCTTTGTGTCTCCTATGTGTCTCCTATGTGTCCCCATTGTGTCTCCTATGTGTCCCCTTTGTGTCTCCGTTGTGTCCCCTTTGTGTCCCCGTTGTGTCTCCTATGTGTCCCCATTGTGTCTCCTATGTGTCCCCTTTGTGTCCCCGTTGTGTCTCCTATGTGTCCCCTTTGTGTCCCCATTGTGTCCCCGTTGTGTCTCCTATGTGTCTCCGTTGTGTCCCCATTGTGTCCCCGTTGTGTCTCCTATGTGTCTCCGTTGTGTCCCCATTGTGTCCCCGTTGTGTCTCCTATGTATCCCCGTTGTGTCCCCGGTGTGTCCCCTTTGTGTCCCCTATGTGTCCCCGTTGTGTCCCCGTTGTGTCCCCTATGTGTCCCCGGTGTGTCTCCTATGTGTCCCCGGTGTGTCTCCTATGTGTCCCCTATGTGTCCCCGTTGTGTCTCCTATGTGTCCCCTATGTGTCCCCGGTGTGTCTCCTATGTGTCCCCTATGTGTCTCCTATGTGTCCCCTATGTGTCTCCTATGTGTCCCCTATGTGTCCCCTATGTGTCCCCGGTGTGTCCCCTGTAGTCCTCTGTCCCCTGCTCTGTAAGAACGGAGGCGTCTGCCTGCAGAAGGACCGATGTCTCTGCTCGCCGAGCTTCAGCGGGAAGTTCTGCCAGATCCCCGCCGGGCCCGCCTCCTCCTCCAGCTCCACCAATGAGATCGTCAAGCTGCCGCCGCGCTCCGCCCTGTCGGCCAATCAGGAGCTGACCCAGTCTGAGTTCCTCCTGCCGCTGGGACACCACCAGGAGGCGGGCGTGTCCGGAGGTGAGTCTGACCTTTGACCCCGACAGCTAGCAAAACGTTCTTCTTGGTGTTTGGTTCTACTGTCATCCATAGCAACGGTCTGTTATTCATAGCAACGGTCTGTTATTCATAGCAACGGTCTGTTATCCATAGCAACGGTCTGTTATTCATAGCAACGGTCTTTTATTCATAGCAACGTTCTGTTATTCATAGCAACGGTCTGTTATTCATAGTAACGTTATGTTATTCATAGCAATGGTCTGTTATTCATAGCAATGTTATGTTATTCATAGCAACGGTCTGTTATTCATAGCAACGGTCTTTTATTCATAGCAACGTTCTGTTATTCATAGCAACGTTATGTTATTCATAGCAACGTTATGTTATTCATAGCAACGGTCTGTTATTCATAGCAACGGTCTGTTATTCATAGCAACGGTCTGTTATTCATAGCAACGTTCTGTTATTCATAGCAACGTTCTGTTATTCATAGCAACGTTATGTTATTCATAGTAACAGTCTGTTATTCATAGCAACGGTCTGTTATTCATAGCAACGTTCTGTTATTCATAGCAACGTTCTGTTATTCATAGCAACTGTCTGTTATTCATAGCAACGGTCTGTTATTCATAGTGACGTTCTGTTATTCATAGCAACAGTCTTTTATTCATAGTAACGGTCTGTTATTCATAGTGACGTTCTGTTATTCATAGCAACGTTCTATTATTTATAGCAACTGTGTGTGTGTGTGTGTGTGTGTGTGTGTGTGTGTGTGTGTGTGTGTGTGTGCGCGCGCGCGCGCGCGTGCGTGCGTGCGTGCGTGCGTGTGTGTGTGTGCAGCTCCCGGCCCGTCCATGGTGAAGGTCAGAGTTCAGCACCCCCCTGAGGCCAGTGTGAACATCCACCAGGTTCTGAAGGTAACAAGAGAAAGTCCCTGATGTCGTCCAGGTGTGTGTTGGTTCTGAGCCCGTCTCCTCCTCCTGCAGGTCTCTGGGTCCAGTCCCACGCTGCGGACGCTCTCCTCCTCCTCGGGGTCGGCGGGCGCTCCGGCTCCAGCGGTCGGGTTGGTCCAGGCCCAGGCGGTGAGGGGGGGGGTCCAGGCCCAGGCGGTGAGGGGGGGGGTCCAGGCCCAGGCATTGAGGGGGGGGGTCCAGGCCCAGGCGGTGAGGGGGGGCGGCACCTTCACCCAGCAGGCCGGCTTCAAGTACTGCTTCAGAGAGGTGAAAGACGGGCAGGTGAGAGGCGTCACTCAAACTACTTACCACCACTACTACTGCTACCACTACTAAATGATCTAAATACTTCTCACTTCAGTTGTTAATTAATTGAGAAAATACTCAAGTATTTCATACAGATTATTTACTGAACCACCGGGGAAGATATGGTGATGAATATCGTTTATATACAGTATATTAACGTGTGTGTGTGTGTGTGTGTGTGTGTGTGTGTGTGTGTGTGTGTGTGTGTGTGTGTGTGTGTGTGTGTGTGTGTGTGTGTGTGTGTGTGTATGTGTGTGTGTGTGTGTGTGTGTGTGTGTGTGTGTGTGTGTAGTGCAGCTCTCCTCTCCCTGGTCTCCGCAACATGGAGATCTGCTGCAGAGGAGTCGGTAAAGCCTGGGGGACGACTGAGTGTGTCCTCTGTCCCGATACTACAGGTACACACTACTACTACTACTACTACTACTACTACTACTGCTGCTGCTACTACCACCACTTCTACTACTACTACTACCACCACCACCACCACCACCACTACTACTACTGCTACCACCAAAAGTACTACCACCACCACCACTACTACTACTACTGCTACCACCACTACTACTACCACCACTTCTGTTACTACTACTACTGCTACCACCACCACCACCACTACTACTGCTACCACTACTACTACTACTACTGCTACCACCACCACTTCTACTACTACCACCACTACTACTGCTACCACCACCACCACTACTACTGCTACCACTACTACTATTACCACTACTACTACTACTGCTGCTGCTGCTGCCACCACCATCCCTACTACTACTACTACCAACACCACCACTACTACTACTGCTGCTACCACCAACACTACTACTACCACCACCACTACTGCTGCTGCTGCTGCTACCACCACCACCACTACGGCTACCACCACTACTACTACTGCTGCTACCACCACTACTACTACCACCACTAATACTACTGCTACCACCACCACCACCACCACCACTACTACTGCTACCACCACTACTACTACTACTACTACCAACAACACCACCACCACCACCACTACTACTACTACCACTGCTGCTGCTACCACCACCACTGACACTACTACTACTACTACTACTACTACTACCACCACTACTACTACTACTACTACTACTACTACTACTACTACCACCACCACTACTACTGCTACCGCTACCACCACCACCACTACTACTACTACTACTACCACCACTACTACTACTGCTGCTACCACCACCACTACTACTACTACCACCACCACTACTACTACTACTGCTACCACCACCACCACCACTACTACTACTGTATTCCTATTCATATTGAAAGACATATAGACATATATACTGCCTCTACGACTGCTACTACCTCTAATACTACCGCTACCACCACTACTACTACTACTACTACCACCACCACTACTACTGCTACCACCACCACTACTACTGCTACCACTACTACTGCTGCTGCCACCCCACCCTACTACTACTACCAACACCCACTACTATTACTACCACCACTACTGCTGCTACCACCAACGCTG
>JACSYO010001474.1:75000-77500 GCA_016806645.1 Ophiodon elongatus
ACCTGTGAGGGTACGTGTGTCTCCTCTCCTCTCACCTGTGAGGGTACGTGTGTCTCCTCTCCTCTCACCTGTGAGGGTACGTGTGTCTCCTCTCCTCTCACCTGTGAGGGTACGTCTCCTCTCCTCTCACCTGTGAGGGTACGTGTGTGTCTCCTCTCCTCTCACCTGTGAGGGTACGTGTGTGTCTCCTCTCCTCTCACCTGTGAGGGTACGTCTCCTCTCCTCTCACCTGTGAGGGTACGTGTGTGTCTCCTCTCCTCTCACCTGTGAGGGTACGTCTCCTCTCCTCTCACCTGTGAGGGTACGTGTGTCTCCTCTCCTCTCACCTGTGAGGGTACGTCTCCTCTCCTCTCACCTGTGAGGGTACGTGTGTCTCCTCTCCTCTCACCTGTGAGGCTACGTCTCCTCCCTCTCAGGTTAGAAGCTGAGAGAAGCAGAGAGGTGCATTGTGGGTAATGCATTGACTGACCCGGTGGCCTAATGTCTCCTCAGACGAGGACGAGTGTGTGTCTCTGGCCGGCGTGTGCGGCTCCGCTCGCTGTGAGAACGTGGAGGGTTCCTTCATGTGTGAGTGTGACCGGCCGGGACACGAGTTCGATTCCGGGAGCAGACGATGCATCAACACGGAGCCACAAGGTAACGTGTACAAGTACCACGACCACCGTGTACAAGTACCACGACCACCGTGTACAAGTACTACGACCACCGTGTACAAGTACTACGACCACCGTGTACAAGTACTACGACCACCGTGTGCTTGTACACGGTGTCAGGTGACAGATTGTTGGTTTCCTTCTTTATTTATTGATTCTTTATTTAAATGAAGTCAGAGAATAAAATGTGTCTTCATCTCCTCCTGCAGTGGAGAGAGTCCCCGGCTCCTCCTCCTCCTCCTCCTCCTCCTCCTCCTCCTCCTCCTCCTCCTCCTCCTCCTCCCATGTCAGTATGGTGGACCTGGCCCCGGGTCTGCCCCCCCTCCCCGCGGCGCGTCCAGGTGAGCAGAGGGAGTGCTACTACAACCTGATGGAGACGGGGACCTGCAGCCTGCTGGCCCCCAACACCAGCCAGCAGGAGTGCTGCTGCACGGTGGGGGAGGGGTGGGGCCTGGGCTGCCAGTACCACAGCTGCCCCCCCACGGCCTCAGGTGAGACAGGTAGCCAGTACCACAGCTGCCCCCCCACGGCCTCAGGTGAGACAGGTAGCCAGTACCACAGCTGCCCCCCCACGGCCTCAGGTGAGACAGGTAGCCAGTACCACAGCTGCCCCCCCACGGCCTCAGGTGAGACAGGTAGCCAGTACACTAGTAGTAGTATACTTTGGTTTACTGCGATATAAAAGAGAGGTATTATGATCCTGGATGAAGTATAAAGTACCTGAAGCTGAGGTATTATGATCCTGGATGAAGTATAAAGTACCTGAAGCTGAGGTATTATGATCCTGGATGAAGTATAAAGTACCTGAAGCTGAGGTATTATGATCCTGGATGAAGTATAAAGTACCTGAAGCTGAGGTATTATGATCCTTGATGAAGTATAAAGTACCTGAAGCTGAGGTATTATGATGCTTGATGAAGTATAAAGTACCTGAAGCTGAGGTATTATGATCCTGGATGAAGTATAAAGTACCTGAGGCTGAGGTATTATGATCCTTGATGAAGTATAAAGTACCTGAAGCTGAGGTATTATGATCCCGGATGAAGTATAAAGTACCTGAAGCTGAGGTATTATGATCCCGGATGAAGTATAAAGTACCTGAAGCTGAGGTATTATGATCCTGGATGAAGTATAAAGTACCTGAAGCTGAGGTATTATGATCCTGGATGAAGTATAAAGTACCTGAAGCTGAGGTATTATGATCCTTGATGAAGTATAAAGTACCTGAAGCTGAGGTATTATGATCCTGGATGAAGTATAAAGTACCTGAAGCTGAGGTATTATGATCCTGGATGAAGTATAAAGTACCTGAGGCTGAGGTATTATGATCCTGGATGAAGTATAAAGTACCTGAAGCTGAGGTATTATGATCCTGGATGAAGTATAAAGTACCTGAAGCTGAGGTATTATGATCCTGGATGAAGTATAAAGTACCTGAAGCTGAGGTATTATGATCCTGGATGAAGTATAAAGTACCTGAAGCTGAGGTATTATGATCCTGGATGAAGTATAAAGTACCTGAAGCTGAGGTATTATGATCCTGGATGAAGTATAAAGTACCTGAAGCTGAGGTATTATGATCCTGGATGAAGTATAAAGTACCTGAAGCTGAGGTATTATGATCCTTGATGAAGTATAAAGTACCTGAAGCTGAGGTATTATGATCCTGGATGAAGTATAAAGTACCTGAAGCTGAGGTATTATGATCCTGGATGAAGTATAAAGTACCTGAAGCTGAGGTATTATGATCCTGGATGAAGTATAAAGTACCTGAAGCTGAGGTATTATGATCCTGGATGAAGTATAAAGTACCTGAAGCTGAGGTATTATGATCCTGGATGAAGTAT
>JACSYO010001475.1:0-25000 GCA_016806645.1 Ophiodon elongatus
CAACTGACACTCTCCTCTATACATCCTCATACCAACACAGTCTCACAGCAGCTTTTAAAAAGAAATAGTCCCGAAAAGAGGATCCTCTGAGAAAAAAAACCTGCACTCAAATGTGATCTTCCGTCTCTTCGCTCGTTAACTCGACCTCTTCATTCAGACGCTTTCATGCCGACTCCTTTCTGAACAGCTGTTACAACCCTAAAATAAATCTAATTATCCTGCGTCTCAGTGGGAGATCTTAGTGTCCGATCGACTGTGGCTGAGCTTTAGTGTGATCAATAACAATGAAGCCTGCGCCCTTGTTATTGATTTAATTTGATTTAAAAACTCTTCACGTGCTGCAGAGCTGCTCTCTTAGTGATTTAAAACGTCGCCTTCAAATTACTATTTATTCTCTCAACTTTAGACCCGTTTTCTTAATATTTTAACATAATCTGTTGCCTCTTGTCATAAAATGTCCCAATGGAGGTCCTAACCAATGTTTTAGTTTATTACACACCGTGTTTTTCATGCGAGAGTTATTCTGGGAAGAAAAATCGTTTTAAAAACAAAATATTATCATCAAAAAATAACGCATTGTTTTTGCAGAATCGTCTCAATCAATGTGGAAGTGTCTCAGACTCGCATTCTTCCTAATGGCCGTCGAGGGGCGAATCTTCTGGTTGCAGACGGTCATTTTTAAGATGGAGAAAACATTTCTTTAGCGATTACACATTAATGATTATTATTCTGCCAAGAAGTCCCCTGAATGCTCGACGCTGTCCCTTTAAGAAGCGTGTCCCTTTAAGAAGCGTGTTTCTCCTCGTCCTCGTCCAGGTGTTTCTCCCGCTCTGCCTCACAGGTGTGACCGCTGTCTGGGACGTCATTGACGGCGTGTCGGTCGTCCAGAAGTTTTTTTTTTTATTATTTTTTGCCTGCAGGTGGAGAAGGTCATCGAACAAGCCGACAAAGTTTCGCGAGGCTGCTTCTGTCCTTGAAAGACGAAACAATTAGCGGACAGTCGTGTGTTCTTTTTCTTTTTTTTCTTTTTTTTTATTCATTTTTTTTTTTTTGTTGCCCTGCTGAGTTGGCGTTGTTCTCAAACTCCAGGTGCCCTTGAACAGTAATTTACATGTTTGTGTGTGTGTGTGTGTGTGTGTGGGAGGGAGGGAGACACAGGGTGAAAAAAAAAGAAGAATAAGAGCATATCTTTTTGTTTTTGCGTAGGTTTGCACCTGTCTGTGTCTGCGTGTGTGCGTGTGTGTGTGTGTGTGTGTGTGTGTGTGTGTGTGCGTGCCACGCTACGGCTGCTTTAGACTGTCAGCGTGTCCTTGGTGAAGCTAGTCATTGAGTTCATGCTCGTGCACAAACTCCCCTCTACGTTTGGCCGTGCACGGTCCTCCTTCCTCCCCAGCCCTCTTCCTCTTCCTCTTCCTCGTCATATTAGCATTCAGTCCTCCCGTCACACGCTTATGTAAACCCACCCACACACACACACACCCACACACACACACACACACACACACACAGACACACGCACACGCGCTTGTCATGGCAACAAACCAGGTTCAGCAGAAAGGCGGATAATTGAAGAAGAGAATTTATTTGGTTTGTGTGTTTGATGATTTTCTCTTGACGGATGATTTTGAGAAAACAGACGAGTAGAGAAATGATTTGTCAATCAGAAAGAATTGCTTTTTTTTTTTTTTTTTTTTGCAATTCACTGGATCGAGCTTCTCTAATGTGAACATCTTCTGGTTTTCTTGTAGTCTTTTGTGATTGTAAACTCAAATTCTTTGAGTTTTAACTGTTGACAAGTCACCTTTTTTTCGGTGAACGTCTTTATTTTTGTCACGATGATTTGTAACAATTTTGAAAAGCACAGAAAAATGATGTTCTACTGATATGAGCATCAGATTAGAAATAATTTATCATTCAATTAATTTTTCTATTCTATTCTTTATACAGATTTTTCTATTTTTCCCATTTTTATCAATCAGATTTTATTTGATTCAAAGAAGCTGCTGATCGCCGCCATTTTAGTTTATAGCAAACAAAGTTCTCTTGAGATGAACACGGCAGAAGACGAGAAAGTCTTCAGGTCATCGAAAGCGAAGAGAGAAATCTGGTTAAAAAAATTAAATAAAAAAAAAGGCAAATGAGTTGCTGATTTCTTTTCTTGTATTCAAGTATTACAGATTATTTCTGCCTTCTAATTGGTTTCAATTTATGGGCAAAATAAATGCTGATAATTAAAAAATGATGTACATGAAAGACTTAACTACTTAAAAATCAGAGTGTAAGAGGGGAGAGTGTGTGTGTGTGTGCGCGCGCGTGTGTGTGTGTGTGTGTGTGTGTGTGTGTGCACGCGTGTGTAAAACACATGCTTTACACACTTGAATTTTAATTGACTGACCGTTAAAAATCAGGTCACAAGGGAGGAAAAAAACACACTTGTGTAAATGTAGATGCATGGATGCACACATACAGTATGCATGCACTTAACATGTAATGTATTGTATGTAATATTAATAGCACGTGTCCACACACGTGCACAGGAATTGCACGTACCACATTTTTCAACCTCATGAAAGTCTGTGTAATGTGTACGCGGATGCAGATCTTTCAAATCTTGCAGCTCTAGCGAGGCCGAGAGCGTTTCCATGGCAACACATCCTTTCCTACATCCCACCACCTGTGGAGTCAGAAATGAAAGGATTAGAGAGAGAGAGAGAGAGAGAGAGAGAGAGAGAGAGAGAGAGAGAGAGAGAGAGAGAGAGAGAGAGAGAGAGAGAGAGAGAGAGAGAGAGAGAATTGATTTGACGAGCAGCGAGAGAGGGAGGGAAATTATTGAAATTTATTAGATAAGAAGATGAAGACGAAGGTAAGACTGGGAGAAGTAGAAAAAAGAATGAAAGGAGAGACTTAGAGCAGCTGGTGTAAAATGATGCAGCGGTTGTCAAATGTAGATCTTTGCATTTCCTCTTTATATCGATGTTAATGAGCAGTGTTGAGCAAAGATATATATATATTATATGCTCATATATATATATATATATATATATGTATATGTAATATATATATATATATATATATATATATATATATATATATATATATGTATATATATATATATATATATATATGTATATGACACATAATATATATATATATATATATATTATATGTATATATGAGCATATAATATATATATACATACATATGAGCATATAATATATATATATATATATATATATATATATATATATATATATATATATATATATATATATATATATACATACATACATACATATGAGCATATAATATATATATATAAAAAGCACTCCTGTCTTATTGGTGTGTGTGTGTGTGTGTGTGTGTGTGTGTGTGTGTGTGTGTGTGTGTGTGTGTGGTTCTCCTGAGGTTCAGGTATAAAATCAATGAGAATGAGTCGAAGAGGCTCTCGCTTCATCTCCGTTCACTCCGCTCAGTTTCGGCCATTTTGACAAACATTCACTAATTAAATCCTCCCTCCTCCTTTAATGTCCTTTAATGTGTAATGTCCACACACTGAAGTCTGTTTTAAGTGTAATAATCAGAGAAACCTTAACTAACACTAATATCTGATCTCTCTAGTTTCCTAAATTTATTTGGTCCAGATCAAACACTTCTTACACGGTTACTTGAATGTATATTTAGCAAATATTTTGCTGAATAATTTGCATAAAAAAACACCACAAAAATGTAACACTCAATAAATAAATATATAGATATATAAATAAAAAAAATTAAAAAAAGAGAGCTAGTGAGATTAAAAACCCAAAGAGGCTTATGAATAAATCTCATCCAGAAATAAAGAACTGAGCAAAGACGACGCAGTTTGCCTTTTTTTCTTTAAATGAGTAATAATGCTGCACCTTGCTCTTTAATTACCTGCCAATTGTCAAATGTTACGCCTTCTCACCCCGATGTGAATCCATGAGTCTCACTCGGATCAGTTTTGAGTTGAACGTCACACAACTATCTGAGTATCTGAGTACTCAGAACCTCCATCTTGTTTCTACGGAAGCCTGCAAGCTTTTGTTTATTTTCCATCCGGTGCCCAACTTTTCCTCTTCTCGCTCCGGTCTGGGTCAGCAAACTGGCTGGCGGGGCCCTAACTGTCACGACCAATCAGGTTCCTCTTTACGGGCTGTCACGGCCAATCAGAGTACCCCGGGTCTGTGGGTGGCGTTAGTGCCCCCCCCCCCCCTCCCAAACTGATCTAGGTTAAACAAAAGGCGAGGCTTCAGGGTCGGCGGCCCGCCAGCGCAGGCTAACAGCACTTGGCCTCGAGCCGCCATCAACCCCCAAACTATCAGTCTGACACACACACATGCACATTAAACACACACACACACACACACACACACACACACACACACACACAAGAAGACAAGCCAAACTCTTCTCATTATGACCATCCACACCCTTCACCAGAGGAGCTGGAGGCCACCCCAATTACCAGTGGGTGATACTGGCAAAGAGACAACACACACACACACACACACACACACACAGGACTATATACAGACATGCAGTTTGAGGAATCATCTTATGTAATACTGTTTGATTATCTCATGTTAAGTGGGAGGAAAACAAACAAGGACCTTTTTATTCCATTGGTTTTGTCTCACATGGGCTCGACCGGACCCCGACCCCGCCAGCTGACGTCTCGTCTGCCAGGTCCGTGGCTCCGTCCGGGTAGAAGACTCTGGTTGTGCTCGGCCTGCACTTTATATGCCCTTAAAAACAACCTGTTTTACTCTTTTTTTTTATTTTTTTTATTGAGTCCCAGATTGTTGTTTGGTTTAAAAAGAAGCAAACCACAAAGTTGAGCTCATGCCGTGTTTCCACTGCGCGGCTCGGCTCGGATCGACTCACTTATATATATTATATATATTTAAAAAATAAATAAAAAAAGAATATATATATATATATACTATGTATTTTTATATAATATATATTATATATAATATATTTATATATTTATATATTATATATATAATATATATAATATAAAAATATATATGTATATATATATATATATATATATATACTATATATTTTATATAATATATATTATATATAATATATTTATATATATATATCTATATATTATATATAGTATATATATAATATATATTATATAAAAAAAAATATATATATATATATATATATATATGTATATGTATATACATATATATATGTATATGTATATGTATATACATATAAATATATATATAGTGGTATCAGGACTTTTTCTGGACTCCGTTTCCATAGTAATCACCGCATCAGTGAACTCTCAGCCGATCGCCATGGCGACGCCGCGTGAAACCTCGTCTTCAACGGGACGCTCGCTGAATCGTTTAATCTGCAACCAAATGGGAAAGTCGTACGACCTTTTGTGTGCAGTATCTTTCACAATACTTCTATAAAAGTGACCCACGGATGAATTATTCATTTTGTGAAGTAAGAAGTGGTAATTTTCCTATTTTTCTGAGATCCCTTTCTCTCTTTTGCGACATCGTGGTCCGTTATGACGAGCAGAAATCTCTCTTCAAAACAGCCCTTTTCTATGAATTAAAATACGCGATGACTCAGTTTCATAACACACGAGGCCTTGAATTTATTTAACACCCCCCTGTACGGTGTAATAACTTCCAAACACGAGGGCTTCAGTGAGGTAGATCGCTTTGTTTACTTTGTGCACTAAATGAGTCCCCAGTAGTATTTTTGTACTTATGATTTATCACCTCTTGTTTATAATAATATTACTAAGAGGAGCATGTCTGACTTAAGATACATTTAGGCTTTATTTGGCATCTTTGTGGCACTTTTAATCCTTTTAACAAAGCCAATCTAAACGCTAATTGACAGACAAACTTTGGTGCATCAGATCTGGGCGTCGGGTACCGGATTTGCCTCCTCGAGCCGCCACGCTGCTCCCAGACCAGCTGTCCGTCACAACATTTCTTCTTCGTTAATCCCATTAAGCTAACGAGGCCGTGAAAGGGGAGACGACTCGGCTCAATTGGATCTCCGTCCGGAGACCACCTGAGTTCTGAAGGGTGTTTTTTTACACGACTGAGGATTATATGTGTTTTGCAGATCTCGCTCTTCATTAATAATGATTGTAGGAATGTGGAGTCGCTGTCGGGATTAGTGACCTCTGACTAGAGAGGTTCTAGATCACGATAGCCAATCGTCTAGCTGCCTATCGTCATATCCCATCGTTCTGTAATGTGACCCGGCTAAAGCAGTGTGGGATTCGGGTCCCCATCATAGTGGACAGCGGGGCTGGTCTCATTCATAAAAAAATGATGCGCTGCAATTCGTAGATATCCCACGTGATCGAATCGTATGTAATCTACATATTTAAATCATGAAGTATAAAGACTGCAGAAAGTCACACAAACACCAGTCTTTCCTCCAGGAGACCGCTGTTTGAAACGAGAAGTGAACGTTGAATAATTACTCACTTCCGTGGTCATTTTAACCCAAACCACGATCTTTCCCTAAACCTGACCTCGTAGATTTGTTGGCTAAACCTAATTAAGTTCTTCCCTATGAGGGAAAGTTTATTTTGAAAAGACCGTATGCATGTAACGAGCAGAAATTGTCACGTGTTGCTGGACTTTCATTTTTTTCATAATATATCCCACCAACTGTTGTTTGAAGATCATGTGGAGACGTTCCCCTCGGGACCAGAGTACAAAGTACAATATAGTGGACAATTTAGTGAGTTCGGCATTTTGTAGTGCAGTCCGAATGTAAAGTGGGGATTATATATATATATATATATATATATATATATATATATATATATATATATATATAATATTATATTTATATATTATATTATATTTATATATTATATTTATATAATATTTATATATAACATTTATGTAATATTTATATATTATATTTATATAATATTTATATATAATATTTATATATTATATTTATATAATATGTATATATAATATTTATATATTATATTTATATATAATATTTATATAATATTTATATATTATATTTATATAATATATATATATCCCCCATATAGTGGACTAAGTGTGTCCCACAAAGCATCATGAAAAGAATTATGAGCAACATATACCATAATGCTGAAGGGAAAAAATGGCAGATGGACAGGAGGAGAGAGAGCAGCGCGACAAATCCACATTGCACGAAAATGATCAATTTAATGTGAGCAGACACGTGTCTTCACAACGTGAACAGACACAAAGTTCTTTGTATTTATTAACTGAGGAAAATAAAATGAATAACTTTCACATTCACAACGGCGGAGCATACCACTTTACTCCTTCGGCTGTTACCTTTCACAATAAAAGTCTTCGACGTGACAGATGCTTACCAGAGGGAGCTTAAATTCAACCAACCCGACGTGGATCTGGATCGCTTTAAATTTGCACGACAGCGATGACGTGATTAACGCCACAAGAGAGAGAGAGAATGACCCGAATTGTGTCCAAAAGTGTGTCGTTTTGCAGACGATGCAGTCCTCAATGTGAGTGAATGATTTCGGACACAACACCATCTCTCTCCTCCATCCTTCACTTTGTCACATCCTCCCATCAGTTTTTCCCTCCTGGCTTTTCCCTCTTTTGTTTCTTCTCTCCGTCACGACGAGTCACGTCTCTCCCCCGTTGCCTCGTTACCATCCGTCCTCCTCACCGCTCGTCATTCCCTCTGGTTGCGCGGCAGCCATTACTGTCTTTTTTTCCGGTTTGTGTTCATCAGGCTTGTTGGAGGAAGAGGTATTTGTGTTGAAGGCTGACCGGTTTTCCCCCCCGGGGAGATCCGCTCAAACACGGCTCTCGTATGGACAAACTGTCCCCTAATGAGTGTATCGCTGTCAGGTGTGTGTTGATGTGAGAACACAAGCGAGAGACAAAGCCAACGAAGGGGAGTGCGATTGTTTCGCTGAGGAGACAGAGGTCTGAAATCCTGATTTCCCGGTGAGCTCCAAGCACTCGGTGTGTAAAATGCTTATGTGTGGTTACAATAAAGCCTGTAATTTATTTGTGTGTGTGTGGTTTTGGTGTATCATCCCCGGGTTCGCTCAGCTGATGTGTTAAACAGCGGTGGATTGTGGCGACTGCCGGAAGGATTAACCCCAGAACGACCCCGGCTTCAAAGACGCAGCTCGCTGGAAACAAAAACCGAGGCCTTGCACCTGCCAAGCGCCGCGCGGATAAAGTGACAGGCTCACGGCTAACGATGACGTTTATAAAAAAAAAAAAAAAAAAAAAAAAAGTTATTACGAAACCATAACATGCATGCATTCATAAGGAATATCCATTGATCAGTGTGAAGTCAGGCGTCCCCTTCATCAGCACTGTCCTGCTTTTATATTCGCATTTTATATTCGTTGTCACAATTTTTAAGTATGTGAGCGACTTCACTGGCAGGAGGAGCGGCCGCTGGTAGAAAAAAAACAAAACAAGTCCTGCTCAAGGGCACTTTGACATCCGATGCTGAGACCACAACACGGAACTAATTTCTTTAAAATGGAAAAATAGAAGCCGAGCCAAGATCTCCTGTGCAGACAAGGTCTTTATCTGTGATGTCAGTCGTTTGAGTTTTGCACAGCTGCTCCTACTGACGCTCACTCTGAGGTCTCTGGGATCATTTTGTTGTGGTGAACTTCAGGTAATAACGTGAGAATCAAAGATGGAGGGTTCGTTCTTTTCAACCAGTTTTCAACGACCGCAGAAAACCCCTCGTCTCTTACTCCCCTCTTCACTTATTTCTGTCGAATAACGGCATAAAAAGCCCAAAACGTAGGTCCGAAGAGACCAATTTCCCCTCTTTGTATTACTCTTTATATGAAGAAAACTTTTAACTCAAACAATTCCTTGCGGACCGACTGACTCCCTCGTTCTACTTCATTAACGTCTCTATTCGACTCATAAATCGGTGAACATGTTTAAAACTTAATACTTTATAATCTCGTGATGTATATACATGCAGAATGATTGAATATGAATTTAAGAATATCTTGTGACGCCAGAAATGGGGATGACTATTTTTTTTTAAACAATTAACGAGTTAAAGTCTTCAGTCTTCGTATAAGAACAATTGGCTAAACATTTCTAACCAACAGATACATTGAATTTCTACATTTCTGTACCAAATATACGTTTCCCATCACCGTCTGTACATATGTGTATATCAGCGTTACAGTGTTTTAACCGCTCATAGCTTACATTTTATAGCTTTAGGCATAAAAAACTACTTTGGTAAGGGTTAGTTAGTAAAAGATCATGTTTTTTGGGGTTTAAATAAACACGAACCTTTGGTTTCACACTGAACACGAGTACCGGTCGCCTGTGTGACGCTCCCATGTTTGACCCGTCCATCCATCTCCATACAGACTCACGCAGGCTTTGTTTTAACATATTTATAAAATGTTGAATACAAACATTATCCGGCAGGAAATACGTGTCCTTGAAACGAAACTGAACAATGCAATTTCATCACTTGTTTTTTTTACTGGGCTGGGTTGAGAGTGCTGTTAAGCCCATTAAGACTTTGGATACATTGGTCTTTACGAGTAGAGTTGATTTGACTTAAAGGGTTAAAAGTATGCGATCTGTGGGCGGCAGAAGAGATGGTTTCCTGCTTGTCCGGCTGCGGTTTAATAAGTGATGAAGTTATGAGCTCGTTGGCTCGTTACTATCCGAGGGTGTGCACCTTGTTTGCTTCCAAATCAGACATCACGTCATAACACTTTGCTGGAGGTCATAACACACGATGAACTACCGGCTGTGTACATGGAGCCTCACGGACATTTAGAGATGGGCCAGATTAAAATCCCAGAGGGTCGGGATCAGAGCTTATCTTCGGTTAGCAGAGATCCTCACAGATATCCTCACATATGCCATTTGGTGGAGGCTGTTTTACCAAAGCTCCTTACTTATACGACCACAACTGCACGCAATTATTCACCGTGGGTGATCGGGGTGGGGAATGAAACCCCCGACCCCTAAAACATGAGTGTGTGCTGTCTGAAAGGCCATTTGTAAACGTGAATATTTAATATTTATACTTGAATACTCAATATTTAAGGGTGTTATTTTATCATTTTGTTATTAAAGACAAGTTGATGAGATTTCTCTCCAAATAAATGCACCTTTTTTTACTAAATGCATCCTGGGAAATGCAGTAGGAGTGTAAACAGAGGCCTGCTGCTGTCAGACTGCACAACAAGCTGAGCTCCAGTAGACCATAAAAACACTTAAAACCTGTGCAATATAAATATAAATACACTGTGCAATAACACTTATACTGTCTGTACATAATTAGTTTATTTCATTTCAATTTACTGTCAATTTACTGTCTGTCTTTTTACTACTGTTTAATGTGTATTTGCTTATTTATAATACTTATGTTTCTTTTATTATGTATCTGTGTGCACTTTAACTTTGCTGCTGTGATCCTGCAAATTTCCCCTTGCGGGACTAATAAAGGAATATCTTATCTTATCTTATCTTACAATACAAACGTTGAGTCCTCTTGACCGACCGACGGGGTCATGTGACGCTACGCCGCCGAGTCACGTGACTCTGCGTCGGTAGCTTAAGTTACGCAACAGTCGTTTTTATTTTCAAACGTAGGCCACGTGTGTTTTTTTTACTCACCGTAACCGAGAGGTTTGGGAACATTGTCGACCTCTCGCAACGCCGTTAACCACGACCGTGTTGCACAATGCTGACGAAGCGTTCCGACGTTAAAAAAGAGTTGTGGTCTCGTCTCCGTCATCTTCACATATTTAAAGCTCTCTCACGATCGTCGAGACGCCGTCTTGTCTGCGTCTCCTTAAGATCATCAACCCCCCCCCCCCCCAGTTCCCTGCAGGGCACCCTCAAAATCTCCCAAATCCCTCCCTCTCCAACCCCCATAATCCGTAATCCCGGCTCCTCTGCGTTTCAAGTACATTAGTGTATTATTCCTTTAATCCGAAAGAGGGGCGGCCGTGTAACGGCTCTTTGAATGACTCGACGAGCCGTCCCTCGGATGAAGTAATCGACCGGAGGATAAGTACACGCGGCCAATCACGTCTCGTTTTAATTTGTTTGCCTCGGTCGGGTTCAATGCCAGACTCCTTGAGCCCGCTTTGTCCGTCACATAATGCAGAGAGACTTGTGATGTCATCGCGTGGCAGCGGACCAGGTTGGAAAATAGTCTTTGGAAAGAGGGAACTGAACCAGTCGTGGATTTTATGTGGAAATGTTTGTGTTTACAGTTCAGATACAAAGGTGAAATGATAATTATTATTACCCCCTCTGATCGGATTTAAGCCCAGTCTTTTGTATTAGATGTGAGTGAATAAACTTAGTTTCTTTCTACCTCTGAGGTTAATTGAAATGTCTTTACTTCTGTGAAGCCGTACAGAAAAGGATGGTTGCTGTTTTCACCGCTCGATCTCCAGCCAGTTTATTTTCAACCCCTCGATTTGTTGAATTTTTCATCGAAGCGGTTGCTGCATCTTCTGATGTCGTGGTTTGTGCAGGATCAGCATTTTCTTTCCTACTGCTGGCTGCACAGAAGGATAATTTTTTTCTACAACTAAAGCTGTGTGGCATGTTTTTAGATTCAGTGAATATCAATACATCTGCCTCGAAATCATTGAGAAAAGACGCTCTAAATCCCCCAAACATTTTTTATTAGGTAACAACATAATCCACCGATGGTTGTCTGTACATCAATGGGTAAAAGGAACTGCTATTAGCTAATTCTGAATACTTTAATGGCACCAATTTGCCAAAATTAGGCTCAAATTGATGGCAAAATAACAACATCCTGTTTTCACCTACAAATTATGTGAACTGTCGATCCAAAACTATCCCCCAAATAGAAGTAAGACAAAGAATAATAACAGAAGTGTCTTTGAATTGCATTTCTAAATGTATATGAATCAACCGTGTTGCCCCATTAAAGACAAAACAAAAGCTTTCACTCGTTCAGTAAAATGTTTTTCCTCAGCTTTTCGTTTAATTTCACAGATATTTTATACGTTTTCAAGGGTATTTTTTGTATGTATTTTATTGACACAATCTCTGAGAGTGAGTCTTTGACCATGTTGGTGCTGTAAATCAAACCAGCTGCTTTCTGGCTGTCTCCCTAATGAGCCCCGCTCTCCAGTACCTGGAGCCCATTTGAGAGCTAGAGGTTTTTCCCTGAGCTGATCGATACAAACTGTGGACTGTTTTTCCAAGTGAAACCATTTTCACCTCATTAAAGTGTTTTGGGTCGTAGTGGCTCTCGTGCATCTGCACACAGGATCTCACAAATAGAGATAGATTCGTATTTTAAGATGTGGGATGCATTTATATTTTAACATATGGGATGGATTTATATTTTTTACGGTGTGGGGTAGATATAGATTTTAAGATGGGGAATAAATTACTATTATCTCTTTCCTTCGAAAACCTTTAAAACAAATGTTTGAGTTGCCATATTTGTACTAAGAGACTTTATTTTGTTTGTGTTTGTAGGAAATGTCGTCGGGACCAATGCCACTGAGCCAGACCGCGTGGCCAATGTCACCTCCCCGCTCAGCGAGGAGGTGCAGGGGCCCGTCAAGGTCAACGAGGTCGTCGCCGCGGTAACCGGGATGAGCGGCCCGGCCAGCCCGGCCACCGCGCCCCCGAGGGCGAGCCGGATCCCCCGCGCCGGCGAGGAGGAAGAGCAGAGCAGCGGCATGTTCGGCGAAACGGTGGTTCCCGCGTTGGAGGAAGTGGGCGTGGCCTCCCCGCCCCAGCTGAGCCCCGACTCGGCTGAGACGGAGCACCTGTTGCCTAGCAACCCACGCGGACCGGACGTCATGGAGAGCGAGGAGGAGCAGCAGCAGGAGGAGGAGGAGGAAGAGGAGGAGGAGGAGGAGGGCCTGCCGCACACCGACCCATCTTGGATCCACGCCAAGGACACAGCCGTGTTTGACATGGATCACGGCTTCACCACCACCACCGCTCAGCCCACGGCCCCCACCAACCCCGCCAGCCCCGACGTCCTCCACGTGGACTTCTTTGACCCCTCGTCTCGTGGGCGTGGCCTCGACCTGGCCCCGCCCTCTCCTTCATCGCTGGCCCACGAGCTGCAGGGAGGCGACCCGACCTCCTGGGCGATGCCGGACAACTACGACTACCTCACGCCCTACGAGGACGGCGTGTCCCCCACCGCCGACGAGTACACCTACAGCACCACGACCGACGCCTACGAGAGCGACGAAGACCTGCGTCTCTCCGCCGGGTCTCGGCCCAAGCCCCGGGCCCCGGGCTCTGGCTCCTCCGTACCCGGGGGTCCGGCACCAAACATCCCCGTGGCGGCTCCTCCGGCGGCCTCCCCGGTGGACGGGGCGGACGGGGTGGGCGGATGCCGCGTGGGGTTCCAGATGGGGAACGGAAGCTGCCGCTCGCCCTGCGACATGCTGCCCAACTACTGCTTCAACGGGGGGCAGTGCTACCTGCTGGAGGGCATGGGAGTCTTCTGCAGGTATGATGCAACAAAAACACCAAGCACACGCTGCACGGTGCAATCACAAGTCCTCCAAGTTGCACTTATCTATCTAAATCTGACTAAATGATAAAAAACAATACTCCTTATTACAGGCCCCACCCATAACCAGCAGATTTAGACATTTTCTTCCATATCAAAAGTAAACCACGTAAATAATTCACAAAAAAAGGATCCTAATTGACTTTCTTCATACTGACGACACACACAAAAAAAGATGGAGAATTTGCGTCCGTGTACACGAAAACCAATAGATTACCTTTTATGACTGTTTCACAACCCGCCGCGATTCTGGGAAAAATTTCACATTGTGGAAAAAACATTTCTTTTGTGCGTGTTAGAAAAGGTATAGTACAGCTGCCACGCTAAATTACGAGTCACCTAATATATCCTGGATATAACAGTACGGCTCGGACATGAGTGAATTTGCCTTAAGACTATAAATGAAAGGAGTAAAAAAACATCTACTATTCAAAGGGTTAATCCGGAAAAAGCCAAAGAAAAACTTTGCCATTCTTTTACATTTTACAAAACTTTAAAGAAAAAAAGACAAAGCATTGCAGCTGCGTTGGGCTTCAGCGGGGTCGTTGATCTGCACGTATAATCAATGATAATTACATTCTGCAGCATCCTGAACAGACTAAATAAAATGAGTTATTCTGGTGCTCAGCAACATGTGGAAAAGCTCGAGAGTTTTTTTTTTTTTTTCTGTACACGGAGATTCGGTTTGTGCTTCGTTAGATTTGGTTTTCCTCTGTCGTGCAAACTGTACACACGCAAACGCACACGCTATCGTGCGAGCAAACGCGAGGAGCGGCGACAACACGAACCGACTTCCCCCGGGGGGCATCGGCCCCCGATTTCCGATGGGGTCGCCGCGGTAACGGATCTAGGTTGGAGGTCGAGGGTCAAAACGGATTAAGAGAATCATTTATGAAAATATGCCGTAAGCCGCGGGGGTTGTTCCAGCTCGATTCGAGTCCTCTGGCGACGCGGCTGAAAGTCAACAATCACGACGCATCTGCGGATCAAAAACGTTACCGATCTGTGAAGAGGACAGCGACACTTAAAAAAAAAAATAATTATTAAAAAAAAAAATCACACAGGATTAAAGCTGCTGCAGATGGAGGAGGGAGGGGGAGGGGGGGGAGGGGGGGCGATGCCTCGTCTGATAGGTTTTATGATTTATAACGCTGTATTATGGCGGAATTGATGCGGTTTATAATATTTATTTAAGAGAATGTGATGGGATCAATATCAAACCTGCGTTTGTAGACGCTGCAGTCATGCAGAGTCACTCCGCCGCCTGCCTTTAGATTAAAATCGATTAATGTCTAAGGCTGTGCGGATTGTAATTTGGGGGAGACGTGGGGCTACACAAATAAATCGAAATGAAAAATGTAATTTAAATCGCTCAGACAGAGGAGGTTAAATGAAAGTGGGTGATGCAACACGGCTAAGTAACTACGGACTCTTGAAGTCGAACAAAAGGAGAATTTATTTAGCGTATTTATTTATTTATTTCACCCTTCAATCCAGAGAAAGTCTGAAAAACTGAAGAACTTCTCGGTTGACTTTGCGGCCGTTCACGTGTCGCATTTCTTTCCGCATTTTTTTTTTTGCCAGAACGACGACGACAAAAAGACTTCTGTCTCCACGGCCGCCATTTTGTACTGACGGTAAACATCCATACAGGAAGAAATCCATTATACGAGAGGCGTGAAGATCAATTTAAACAAATGCCATGGTTGAGAGAAAGAAAACGGCAGTTTTATAAAAAAAAAATAAAAAAAAACACACCTGGAATACGATGATCTAACAATGTCAGATTTATTTTGTGCACTTCTCCGTCACATGAACACAGGTTTCACATTTCATAATGGAAAAGATGTTTAAATGCATATCCACGTAATCATGAGACGGATGAACCCACCAATCAGTGAGAGGAGACTTCCAATTAGCGAACAGCTGCACAGATTGACGTGCACACACACACGCGCATGCACGCACACGCACACACACACACGCACACAGAAAGACACACACACACACACACACACACACATACAGAAAGACACACGCACGCACGCACACACACACGCTGAATGTCATCTAGACAGCCCAGATTTATTTCTTCAGAGTAAACAACGCCAGATATTTATGATCATGTGACCTCCTGAAGCTTCAAGGTCACACGATGCAGCGGCATCTCGACCCTGATCCTGTGAGCCGACCCCTCCCCCCCCACCCCCTTTCTCTTATTTGCATCTGTAGATTTCTACTAAATTCCCCAAAAGTTACCATTATATAATACCTCATTTGCATATTGAAAAATAACATTTCAGAAAACCTTTTGTCTTAATGTAAGTAATCAACTGTGGAAGTTTCATGGTGAAATCTATGAGTTACTTTTTTAACCTTATTTACCTGTAAAAGGTCGTTTTAATAATAATAATTATCCAGTTTCATCTCTATATTCTGAAGGTTTGTTCACAGATAATCCGTAGCCTGATTTATACATTTTATCACTAAAAACATGGAGAAATTTGTTTTTTTTACGGTTGTTGACCGTATTTTCTGATACAAAGAAATATCCAAAATTCACTCTGTAAAAACCTTTGACCCTGATATGTCAACAAAATGAAACAAGAATTTTGAGCCTGGCTTCATCCAATGTTCAGATTTCTGTTCCGAAAATAAATGCAAATCAGCATATATTGAATTAGATAATGCCTCATTTGCATATTCAAAACCTAAGGGGGAGGGGGGGCGAGAACGCTTGCTAAGCGGACAACATGATCCAGATATTTAGGGCAGATTTTGGGCCTCAGTCAGCAGATCGTAGCAGTGATGAAGCTCCTGGGAGAGGAGGGGAGAGAGGGGGGGGGGAGAGAGGGGGGGGGAGAGGGAGAGACGCATAACTGCTGGGCAAAAATTGCAATATGGGTCAATGGAGCGCTGGCACAGATGAGGACCAATATGTTCCTCTGTGTGTGTGTGTGTGTGTGTGTGTGTGTGTGTGTGTGTGTGTGTGTTTAGTCGTGAAACTGTGAGTTCACGTGTGTGTGTGTGTGTGTGTGTGTGTGTGTGTGTGTGTGTGTGTGTGTGTCTGTGTGCGTGCAGCTGAACTGGAGCAGCTTCATACATCAGGCCAATTGAATTACATGTCGGCACCTCTTGGCCCTCTGCAGTGAATCATGTGACCCCGTGACCCCGTGACCCCGTGACCCCTGCTCACTGACCTCAGACCAGGCCCGTCGTCTCTCTCCTCTCTGTGTACCTGCATGGCCCCCCGGGGAGGGGGGGGGGGGGGGCGTGTTAGCATGTCACCTGCCTTCGCCACTTTTTAAAGCTGAAAATGCCTCCGCTGGAGTTGAGAATGTTTTAAAGAAATGTGAGTTTGTCCAGAAGTTAAAGGACTCAGAGACTCTGTATCTGCTGCTGGCATTAATATCATTAATAATGTTTACTATTTAAAGAGAAATGCTACACTTTATGATATTTTAACAGGTTATTGTTTATATAATAAATTAAGTATTTGTTAATGATCGCCAAATGGTTTGTAAATTGTCTAAAACATTCTACAGATAAATAGTCAATACATTGTCACTGGTTAATAATTTGTTTCTATGTGTTTATAGATGTTGTACAAAAGCTTTACAAATCATTTATAATACCTAAAAAAGTACATAAAATGTTATAATGTGTGCAACGATAAACTGTTAATAGATGCAAACATAAATAATAATAAATAAATAAATCCGTCCTCACAGGAAACCCAAGAATTACCGTATGACAACAACCTAATTCAGAATGTAATTGTTGTTTCTTCACTAATTATTTTAATACTACACAAACTAAACGATGAAATAACATAAATTATAGCATCGCTAAGAAAACGTAAACATGATTTATTATCATTTCAATCCCTATAAAATCACCATTTTATTATTAAGTGTCACCAATTTAACTTTCCATAGACAAAAAAAAACACTTTTTTGACTGCTTTTTTTTTTTTTGTGATCTTTGAACTTCCGTAGTATCTCACGGATGTGTTTATGTTCTGAAGCTCTCGCCTGTCCCTCTGACTAATGATATCTCACGGCGCTAACGTCGTAAATCGCCTCCTCCTCCTGGAGCCGCGGCACCGAGGACCATATTCAGAGAAAAAAAACTGAGCGAAGGGGGGAGGAGAAGGAACGAGAGCGTGTCTGAGAGGAGAGGACCAGGGACGCAGGGTGTCAGGTATTGAGAGATAAAGAAAGCAAGGGAAGTTTAAAAAATTAAAAAAAAAAAAGAAAAAAAAAGAAAGGGAGAGAACAAGAGAGGAAAAGAGAGCGAGGAGCGATCGACAGGAAATAACAGAGAGAGAGAAAAGAGTTGGAGGAACGGAGTGAGAGAGTGAGTCAGAACCTTAAAACGCTTGCCAGCATGGAAACGGCCCGGGAGAGCCAGGTCCAGTTTACTGGTGTGTGTGCGTGTGCGTGTGCGTGTGTGTGTGTGTGTGTGTGTGTGTGTGTGTGTGTGTGTGTGTGTGTGTGTGTGTGTGTCCTGCAGCTTGATGTAATTAAGTGAAGCTTTGAGCACCAACTGCAGTTTGTATCCATTTTAGATTTCATGACCACATCATGGAAACACACTCATTTACACACTTGCATACACATGTATATACACACACACACACACACACACACACACACACACACACACACACACACACACACACACACACACACGCACGCACACACACAGGGTTATGCGTGTATTAGGGCTCATGTCCAAGTCAAAGAGGTCGTGTAATTGAGCCAGAGGTCAAACGCACAGATTTACGACAGTAGAGGAGGTTCGGGACAGAAGACACACACACACACACACACACACACACACACACACACACACACACACACAGACACACACACACAGACTGTTTTTGCCAAAGGTAGTCCGGTCTGACGTAAATTCAATTGTTGACACGCACATACACACACATTTGTTTTTGGCAGTGGTCATCTTGCTCAAGAGTAACTCTGGTTTCACTGCACACACACACACACACACACACACACACACACACACACACACACACACAGACACAGACTCACACACACGCGTAAACAAAGAGCGAATCGTCATTTATTTTATGGATCTTTAGGTGGGCGGGGCTTACAAGCTCTATTGAACCAGCTCTCTCTGTCTCACTCTTTTGTCTGAGTCAAATTCCTCTAAATGTTTTCACGCTCTTATTTTGAAAGAGCTGTTGAGAGGAAATCATCTGCACCAGATTTATCAATATATTAAGCTTAAAACAGCAGCCTTTATCAGATAACAATTACAATTACATTAGAATCACCTGCCTTTTGGATCTGTATATTTATTTATCACAATATTGTTTGTGTGGATGTTATTGTATATTTCTTTCAGGGAAGAACTGCAACACAAACCAGAGCCAATCCACTTATTATTATTATTATCATTATTATTATTATTATTATAAGGATTCCAACCAAATTAACTGATTTCAGGCGTAAAGTTTACTAATAAAATGCTCTGATTGACCCCATAAATATTTGCTTCGTCCACCAAACTTCAATCTAATCACCAAAATCTGTTTGGATGAACAAACGGACTCTTTGGAGTCTTTAACATCGGGTTTATTTTTCATAATTTAGTGCATCATCACTTCCTGAGGGCAACGTGAGCATCTTTTTTTTTTAGCTTGCATGCCATCCTCCTGGTTGATGGTTGTGGTAACCGTGAAGGTCGGGGCCACATCTGCATACCCGGTAATTGGAGTTTGCAGTTTATAGTATCGTTACTCCTCTCCGGGGACGCAGGGCTTCATTTTAATAGACGCTCGGTCTCAGATTCACGCTGTTTGCAGTCATTCGCGGTGTTGAACCATATATATATATATATATATATATATATTTATATATATATATATATATATATATATATATGTCTCGCTCACATGAGACAGCTCACATTGAAATACAGGATTATTTTGTTTCCCCGAAATATTAAGTACAGTTCAAAATCGATGGCCAAAACGCAAAACCTCCTATCTGCATATTGTATATTTTTCTTTTTTTTGTATTTTTTTTGTATTTTTTTTGTATTTTGTATTATGTATTGGGTATCCTTAATAAATAGCATTCTGCATTTTTTTTTTTTTTTTTTTTTGCATTCCCAAAAAAGTGCATTTTTCAGATAGGAGGTTTTGCTCGAAATGTAAACATTACTTTTCTTCGTTAAACAAAATGTAACAAATCCCTTTTTACGATGAATAATATCCATAATTTGTTCCGCATGACGAAAATACGCAGTGCACTAGTAAAATAAAATAAGAAAATACAATTTTAATACCTAGATTAAAACATAAAGTAATTAATACTTATAATAAAAGTCTAATTAGAAATATATTTTGATGGCAAAGGAACCCCCAAAGTTAAAAAATAAAGCAAATTGTATGTTCTCATCACCATAAAATAAGATTTTTTGTAATACACTTTATTTTTTAAGCTTGTGACCCTTTAAAGTAAAGCCAAGCCTCCTCACTACCTTTTCTAATTGGCTGCATGTTTATGAGTCGTGAGCAGTCCAACAAAAAGAGTGATGTTCCCTTCTCATATTGTTTTACTTGAGTAGTTTCAGAAGCCCAGTGAACTTAAACGATTGAGGTAATGTATCAATCTTCTCCGTTTAGTCCCTTTCAGTTTGAATTAACTAAACTGTGGCGTGTTAGAGTATATTGAACTAACTGCCCACGCAAAAGGGTGAAATCATCCGGTGATGTCTTTATTCAGGCATCTCTTTCTTCTTGAAACCAAAACAACTATAAACTTTTATCCCCCGGTCTTCCTTCATTAAGTCATCTCACCCGATGAGATCAAACTCTGTGTTCCACGGTTTCTCCATTTACTCTTTTTTTTTTTTGCTTTTTTTATCCATCGGAGGAACTCGGCGAGGTTTCCTTTCAGCGCCAGTATCAGTAGCAGATGTTTTATCCTCCGAACTCGTGATAGGTTCCTTCTCCTGTCCTCTGCTGACCTTTTTGACTCGCTTCTTCCTTTCCTTCCACTCTCTGCAGTTATTGCCTAAAAAAAATATGCACCGCTTCGAGGAAGAAATGTTTAAAAATAGTGTCGTTTTAATGCAAATACGGGTTTTTGTGCATAAATATATTCAGTAAACACTCCGCCGTGCCCTCTCCTGTCAGTCCACATCCGGCTCTTTTAGGTTTGCTCGTTCTCCCTCCAACCTTCCAAAGACCTTGTTGAAATGCATTTATCTCCTCTGCTCGGTCTTCGTCCATATTTTGTCTAAAACCCGATGAAAGGGTGTTTCATACTGTTTTTCGTCCTACATCCGTTATTGTTATAGCACCAAATGAAGTTTGATATGTTTTCAGTTGAGACAGTAACTGTTTACATTTTGAATATGTGGATAAATTTACCAAAATAAAGCCTTCCTGAAAGTTTGGAGACGTCAGGTCGGTCATCTCTGCAGCTGGCAGTCTTGTCATTGTAATTTACCCCGAGAGGTAAATTACAGATTAACATAACATTAATGTATTCACCTTTTAAGTTGATATGGCGAACTTGTTCCTAAGCAGTTGCTTATTTACACCTCTAGCTGTTAAAGTCACTCCTTTTAGCTCTGTTTTTGGTCTCCACCACATCCTTAGGGAAACATCTGGCTCTTTAGCTGCTAAATGCTCAACTATATATATTTTTTTTTACCAGCAACGTATCCTCATACAACAGTTTGTGTGATATCTTACGACAAAGTTACTCGTTTTTAGTGTTTTTAGTGCGTTTCCAGCAACATCCAGTGTGATTTTCCGCAATACGGTCTTTTCAAAATAAACTTCCGTCTTTACAGGAAACAGCTTAGTTAGGTTCAGGAAAAGATTGTGAAATAATTAGTTAGGTTCAGCCAACTAAACTACTTAAACAGGTTTAGGAAAAGATCGTGGCTTGAGTTAAATTAACTTTGGACGTTATGTGACAAATAAATATACGTTGACTTCTCGTTTCACACGGGGCACAAACAACCGTCTTCTGGGTAAAAGACTGTTTTTTTTATATATATATATATATATATATACTAATTGGTTTTGTGGGATATCTATGAATTCCAGGTTGATTAATTTCTGTAGGTATAGCTACAAGCGCTGTGACATTTAAAGCTGCTGGTGACAAAACCTCTGAGTGTATTATATTGAGAAAATATCACGTCGTCTAACATTCAGCAGCCTTACTGACTGCTCGGGTCGGAGCAGATATCAGTATTTTCAGTTTCCCAAAACAAATCCCTGCCTGTCCTCCGGTGGCATGTTGCCCTAAACCGACTAACCGGTGTGTCTTAAATTGTTATTTTCACCAGCCCCCTGATCTCTCACCCTCCATTACTCTTCATCAATACCAGCAGGGGGTCTCATTAGAGGGCCGCAACCCCACCTGCACCAATGTCACCCTCTGTAAGTTTAATTAAAGACTCCCTTACATCTCCTTCTGTCTGTCCGCCTCCCCTCTTTTCCTTCCCCAGCGTGCCCGACTATAATCAGGTAAATATTGAGAGGATTCGTTAGTTCTTTGTCGCGTGGCTCGGGCCGCCCTCATGCTAACTCTGGTGTATTCCCGCCGGGCTGTGGAGATGATAATGGGTTGAAAAACTCTGCGGTGGGACACAATGGGAAGGCCTGTTGGACACGTGGGAGGTTTTATAGAGGGAAAGAGAGTGGGAGGTTGGGCGACACTCTCAGCCAGAGAGGGATCTGTGCTTTCAACGTTGAAAAAAAGAGGTCTGACAGTAGAAGTTATTTCGTCCCCAAAGAGGAGCCATTTCCAATTTGATTTGTGCGGCTGCCCTGGACGTGAGTCTTTTCCAGAGAAGGAAATCCAATCCTAAAGATTGCCTTAGAAAATTCAGCCAAGAGCCGTGTCCTCTCGTGTCAGCTTCTTAAACTTTGTTCCAAATATTAATAGATAAGGCCGGTGTTATTCTGTGTTTTTCTTCGTATCCAACAAAAAGAACAGAACCAAAAATGTGTGTGACATCCGGTGTTCTAAGAGCAAAGCTATCTGCAGGAATTTTGACATATCAGTTTACAAATCTGCTCGTAGAATTATTAAGGGAAGAATGTTGAAAAACAAACACATCCAGTTGGAAGAAATCTGTTTTGTGACCAATAATCTGGAGGAAAGACGTCGTCCAGTAGCAGCTAAATGTGCTCCAGTGAGTCTTTACAGCCGCAGGATGGTGTATGTTGGAGTGACTCAATATAAACTGTGTGTTCGGTCACAGTAATGAGAGGAACATGTCACCCAGCTTTTAGCCCCGCTAGAGGCACAGCTCCATGGATGTTGGTCGGTCCACCACTTTGGTCCGGGCTGAAATATCTCAACGACTTTTAGATTGATTGTGAATGAAATTTTGTACCGACGTTCGTGGTGCGCAGTGATCGGTGATCCCTTGATTTAAGATTTAGGGCCACTTCTATACAATCGTGACTTCTTTTTGCAACTGGAGGCGTCGCCTTTTGCTGGTAAAAAAAAAGTAGAAAGAATGCACGTTTTCGGACACTTCTTCTCTTGGCAGAGCCGCAGGTTGCCGCCTGGTAGAGACCGTAGAGCGCAATTAAGTCCCGCCCACACCGGAGGTGAAAACAATTCGTTGCTGTCTATTGGCTTTGTATTGCGTGAAGGTGTCTCATTGTCATTTTTGTCTGCTTGAAAACAACAACAAAAAATACCTAAAAGCTATTGCGTAATGGGATGCACAACCAACAGGATAGCCGTAAAAACGAATCCTTTAAGAAAACAAAAGTGAGGCATTAGCATGAAGAACGGATCCCTGACACTCAGTATGTCTAACGTTACGTTTGCAGCAAGCATTTTGTCCAAATGTCAGTTTGAGGCTAACAAAGTTCCTCTGAAGCATTTCACACTGTGCAACTTGTGTAATAGTGGAATGTTGATAAATCAGAAAGCTTTAAACATTAGCTCGCTAACATTAGCTCGCTAACGGCTTGCTAGCTTGTCCCGTCGTCATTTTAGTTATCAGCTGCACCCCTGGTAGACACAGGATGTTAGAATATTCCTTTGACGTGCTAAAATCTGCTGTTTTTGGCTACTACAATCATTTCGTTTGCATTTCAGTCCTTGGTTGTATATTGTGGCGCCGATTGTTTGCCCTCTGTTGGCCGTGGTTTTCACGGTGTGTCTCTATAGCCCCACAAAAGCCACTTAGCATGGCTGCATTGCTTCTGGACAACAGGGGAGCTCCATGGCTTAAAGAGAGGAATTAAATCTATCAGGCTTCGGATGCCCAGGCAATGCTCGTTAGTGCAGTTCAGTTAATATTGGTTTTCTTCTAATTTATTTCCAATTAAAGCCAAACCAGATCATTCACCTCGGTCTGCTGTTTTTCCTGCTAATCTCAGAGAGAGAGGGAGGGAGGGAGGGAGAGAGAGCGAGAGAGAGAGAGGAAAAATAAAATCCGTTGCACTAACTGAAAGCAGAGACACTATTCAGCTGGAGGCGCTCGGCAAAACTGCAGGAGGGAGGAAAGATGGGGAGGTAAATGAGCCAGTGAACAAGAAAAGAGATTTTTTTTTTTTTTCAAGACGACGAGGAGAGAGAAGAAGGGGGGGGGGGGAGGGAAAGGGGGAGGAGGGAGAGGAAGAAAGAAAATAAATGGGAGCTACAGCCGTGGAAAAAAAAAAACACGACTGCGTCCCCGTGGACAGCCGAGCGAGGACGCGTGCGTGCGTGTGATGGAATGACATGTCAGCGCCGCATCTGCTCCGTCTTGCCCGCTCAGCTGGGTTGCCATGACGACCAGCACATCCCCGCTCGCCTCTTTTATTTATTTTCTCTCATGCATCCCTTTTTACTTCTCTCTCTCTCTCTCTCTCTCTCTCTCTCTCTCTCCCGGCCTCTCTATTTGCGTCCCTCCCTCCATCTATGACTTACATAAACCTCTTCTTTGTATCTTTGTACGGGCGCAGAATTGCTCGGAGGTTGAGTGCATCGAAAGTCTCCTTGAAAATGTGATATCGGGCATCATCTCTCTCTCCCTCTCTCTCTCTCTCTCTCTCTCTCTCTCTCTCTCTCTCTCCAACTCTCTCACTCTCTCTCTCTCTCCTCTCTCTCTCTCTGTCGCTCTCTCTCTCTCTCTTTGTCTCTCTCTCTCTCTGTCGCTCTCTCTCTCTCTCTCTCTCTCCATCTCTCTCTCCTCTCTCTCTCCTCTTTCTCTCTCTCCTCTCTCTCTCTCTCTCTCTCTGTCGCTCTCTCTCTCTCTCTCTTTGTCTCTCTCTCTGTCTCTCTCTCCTCTCTCTCTCTCTCTCTCTCTCTCTCTCTCCTCTCTCTCTCTCTTTGTGTCTCTCTTTGTGTCTCTCTCTCTCTCTCTCTCTCTCTCTCTCTCTCTC
>JACSYO010001475.1:30000-75436 GCA_016806645.1 Ophiodon elongatus
CCAACTTGTCTTCTTCCTCCTCTTCATCCTCCTCCTCCTCCTCCTCTTATTCTTTGGAAGGGTTGAGATTTGGAAAATAAAAAATAGCTGTGGATTGCTGCCAGAGTCCATCTTCTCTCCGACTCACTGAAGTTAAGATACCAACTGACAGATTTCCAAGTAGAGCCTGAGGGATACATTAACAATTCTGCAGAGGGGAAAGTATCCAGTAGTGTACGTTCAAAAAGCAATCCTTTTAAAGAAATATTTTAAGATATGTTCATGGGTTGGGAATCGCTGCTCTACAGCATCTCAGTTTGGTTTGTTCTGTATTTCTTTTGGCTGAGAGAGCAGTGGTACATATTCTTGCACATCTCCCCGAAAGAAAAGCTTTGAATTCTAAATTAGTAACATTTAATCTTAAATTAATTTGCGTTCCTATTTGATATGCGTGAACATTAGGTAAAAGGTGGAACTACAATGTGGAACCTTACTTTCCTTTATTTTAGTCGGACTATCGGCTCCATGATACTAACTAGCTTACCGTTCGCAAATTACTTATTCAGCTTACGTTACAACGCAACCAGCGTCCGATCCATGCCACGTGCTGTAGCTAAGTAGCTAAGCTGCGGCTAGCTTGCTAACCTTAGCTTAGGTTAAAGTTAGCTAGTTGCCTTGAATTTCTCTTACGTTAGCCGATCCATGCCACGTGCTGTAGCTAAGTAGCTAAGCTGCGGCTAGCTTGCTAACCTTAGCTTAGGTTAAAGTTAGCTAGTTGCCTTGAATTTCTCTTACGTTAGCCGATCCATGCCACGTGCTGTAGCTAAGTAGCTAAGCTGCGGCTAGCTTGCTAACCTTAGCTTAGGTTAAAGTTAGCTAGTTGCCTTGAATTTCTCTTACGTTAGCCGATCCATGCCACGTGCTGTAGCTAAGTAGCTAAGCTGCGGCTAGCTTGCTAACCTTAGCTTAGGTTAAAGTTAGCTAGTTGCCTTGAATTTCTCTTACGTTAGCCGAGCTGACGAAGTGATTTGTACACGGCAAGCTAGCCAATTAACAGCACCAGTATTTTACTACGTTAGCTTCACACTGTTGAGCTGAAGAGAGGCACACAAAAAAAACTCGGGTGGGTCGCACATCAACGTCACATCCTTTTGGATTTTCCCGGCAAAACCGTCCCCAGTCCTTTAAATAGAAATCAGTCCACAGGCTGTTTATAGGCAATCGAGAAAGTAACTTTTCAAGTCATGTTACAATCTGTTAACACATTGGAAATACAACAATAAATACATATAAATTGTCACAAATAGCCCCTTTAAAGTATTTTATTGAAACAGAAGCTGAAGCGTCTGTAGCTTCAGTACTTCCAGGTATTCCCCAGTGAAACAGAATATTTGAGCGGTAAATCCTCCGCATTTGATTGGACCGCTTAAAAGTGGGCGGGGCTTAGGATGGAGCTACAGAGGACTGCGACTTCCTGATGATTGATGGATGGATGTCATGATATTATTGGTGGAAATTGGTTGGTACCAGCTCATGTTAACAGAAAGAAAAGGTGATTGGATTTTTATTTCACATTTCTTTGCATATTTTGTGAAACAGGTGCACAATATCTAATGTGTGAAAAAGGTATTTTTTTCATTTCATCTCGGCCATACTTTTTCTTAAATGTCAGGAGCTCACAGCTGGGTTTTGTTTCGTGAACAGAGGACGCTTAAGATTGGGAGAAAACATTAATAAACAATGAAGGCAGGATGAGAGAACGCCAGCGTGGCCTCGGTGCCCTGAAACACAACAACTTCTTTTCACAGATATTTTCAGAATCAAGAATGGTTGAGCCAGCAGAGGTCCAGCGCCTTGCTCAAGGACTTATGATAGGGTTACGTATCAGCTGACATATATTGGTTTGTGTGCACCAGTTTTGAAGCCATCACATAAACCAAAGGCTTAAAAAAAAACCCGTCTGAATTAGAAACATTTTCCATGTTTTTATTCGTACTTCTTGTATCCTCTTCCCATTTTTCCCTGTTTGTTGTTGCCGTTTCCTTCCAATCAATGACGTTCATCTTATTATTATTATTAACTTTATTATATGAATTTGCACAGAAACAAGTAGAAGCACAAGGTTATAAAGGTGACGCTGGAATTGGAAGCAGCGAAGAGGATGAGGAGGGTCTGTAAGACAGATGGGAATGGGTGGGTGAGGGGGGAGGGGAGGGGGGGAGATAGGATGGATCTGCTGAAATAGGAGGCGAACAAGTGAGGAAGACAATGGAGGAATGCGGGAGGAGACGAGGAAGGAGGGGGCGGCGGCGTGGAGAGCTGATGGCGAGCAGCCGGCAGAAAATCAGATGACAGGACAGATGAGGGGAGAGGAACACGAGCCGGTGTACACCCTCAGGAGAAAACGGGTGAAGGGACCAGGAAATGGTTCTCAGATGCATTAACGGGAATTATTGTTTAGGATTTGACGAAGTGATTTCACACAGGACCTTAAAAGGTCCGTAAATCCCTTCTAGCCGATGTGTCTCATGCCGACGTGGTTCAGAAGAATCCCTTAAACGAAGTATGAAATCCTCCAAAATCATTTATTTTCTCTCCACCTGCACTTTCGGCTCTTAATGCGAAGTGTTCGGTGTTCAGCGGTTCTCTGCATGGGAGTTCAAGATGACCTTTTAGGGGTCACATGGTGAGGAATCAGAAATACAGAAAGGTTGTTTAATATGTTTAAATGTACAAGGAGGTTTAATGAGTTTAACGGGATACCTGTAGCTTGACATTATATCAAAATATCGTCCTTCCTTTGCCCCCTTCTGCTCTGATCGACACCCAGTTGGTGTGCTGCCTTCATTTTATTTTGAATTATTACAGTTTTGAATACAAATAATCCCATTTTAAGAGTTTCCTAGAAACAAGAGCCAATATCAGCTAATTATTCTTAACTTGTTTTAAGGAAATATGACTTTTTGGGCTCAAAAATAGACGTAAATGATGATATAAGATGGAGATATTATGCAGTGTAAAATGTTGAGGGGGAAACTAATTAATTGCAAACTGTTAATTGTAATTTTTATGATATTTTAATTCTATCAAATGTTTTTAGTCAGAAAGTGCAGGAACCTTGACTAGAGAACCTTTGAAGAACCCTGAAAATCCCTTGTGTGTGTGTGTGTGTGTGTGTGTGTGTGTGTGTGTGTGTGTGTGTGTGTGTGTGTGTGTGTGTGTGTGTGTGTGTGTGAGACTCAGAGGGAGGCGGAGGGAATATAGACTGAAGGAGAGAACGAGAGTGACAGATTGACGGACTGGATTGAATTTAAAAAGGAGTGTGTGTGTGTGTGTGTGTGTGTGTGTGTGTGTGTGTGTGTGTGTGTGTGTGTGTGTGTGTGTGTGTGTGTGTGTGTGTGTCGGGGGGGGTTGTTGGTTCAGCATTGGTTTGCCAGTGCCGGTGTTTTAGCGTTGGTCTCCCTAGCAACAGCGTCGTCGTGGATGAGCAGCAGCCCCGGCGACCGAATTCTCCGCACCAGATCTCACGCCAGGGGGAAGTTGTCATGCTCGTCACGGTGGAGGAGAGATTATGGATGAGGATGAGGAGGGTGGTGGTGGTGGTGAGGAGGAAGAGCGGTGCAGTCAGTAGCAGGATAGCTAGCAGAAATTAGAAAAAAAAATAAAAGAGGAGAAAAGGGTGATGTCATTGGTTCTCTGGATCCAGCTGAAAGTAGGGCAGTCTGAACAGGAGGGGGGAGGGAGGGAGGGAGGAAGGGGGAGAAACAGGGGGAGGTGGAGTTGACCTACATACAGCTGTGTGACCTGAGGGGGGTGTGTGTGTGTGTGTGTGTGTGTGTATATGTGTGTGTGTGTGTGTGTGTGTATGTGTGTGCTTGCGTGTGTGTGGCGGCAGGGTGCAGAATGAAAGGGTGAAATGAAACACAGCCTCATCAAGTGGTCGGCTAAAAGAAATCGAAATGGAGAAAGGAGGTGGAGGAGGAGGTGGAGGAGGAGGAGGAGGAGGAGGTGGAGGGTGACAGATGAGAAGAGTAAATAAAAAAAGGAGGGCAGGATGAAACGGGGGAGGAGGGGGGAGTGAGGGAGACACTGTTGCAGGAAGGGAGGAGAGGGAAAGTGAAAGAAAAGAGAGAGAAAGAGGAATAAGAGGGTCGTTACAGAGGAAAGAAATCTCAGCATGACACATTCAGACGTGTGTGTGTGTGTGTGTGTGTGTGTGTGTGTGTGTGTGTGTGTGTGTGTGTGTGTGTGTGTGTGTGTGTGTGTGTGTGTGTTTGTGCATGATGAATACATGCGACTCCCACTCTCTACCATCTGCTGCGGTTAATCGCAGTCGCAGTGTTTCTCTGCCGCAGTCGCGATCAGACCCAACACCCTGGTCAAAGAGAAGAGGAGACAAGAGGACAGGAGAGAAGAGAAGAGAAGACAAGAGGACAGGACAGGAGAGGAGAGAAGAGAAGAGGAGACAAGAGGACAGGAGAGGAGAGAAGAGAAGAGGAGACAAGAGGACAGGAGAGGAGAGAAGAGAAGAGGAGACAAGAGGACAGGAGAGGAGAGAAGAGAAGAGGAGACAAGAGAACAGGAGAGGAGAGGAGAGAAGGATGTTGAAAAAAACAATGAACGGAGGTTTCCATATTTGGAATGCGGAGGAATGGCTCCACCTGTCAATCACCTTGTAGCCCCGCCCTAAAGCATCCCCTGCTTTATGGTCTGTTTGACTCTAAATGGACCATAATTTACTAAATGAACATCATGCTGTATTGAAGAAGACTTGAAACTAGAGATTGAGACATAAACTCATGTTTACAATGTTTACTGAGGAATAAATCAAGAGAGAAGTAGAGTCATTTTCTATAGACTTCTATACAACCAGAGGAGTCGCCCCTGGTGGTCAGGAGAGAGAATGCAGCTTTAACACATGAAGCTTTGACTTCTATACAACCAGAGGAGTCGCCCCCTGGTGGTCAGGAGAGAGAATGCAGCTTTAACACATGAAGCTTTGACTTCTATACAACCAGAGGAGTCGCCCCCTGGTGGTCAGGAGAGAGAATGCAGCTTTAACACATGAAGCTTTGACTTCTATACAACCAGAGGAGTCGCCCCCTGGTGGTCAGGAGAGAGAAGCCCAGTTCGGTTCGAGGTTTCTTCCCGTTAAAGCTTGAGATTCAACTTTGAGATCACAAGTGTCGACAGGAGAACGTGATCTCTGTCTCTCTCTCTCTGTCGTCGTCACGTTGCCTTTGATTGTCCTGTCACAACGTTCATGAAATATAAATATGGAAGCTCGCGTCAAGATCAGAGAGACGGGGCAGGAAGTAGATCGCGGCCTCTTTAACTATGGATATGACGGGGGAGTGAAGAGACGAGAGGGAGAGACACGGGGAGGCGTTTGCGTTAGTGCGGGGCGAACGACAGGCGTTTCATATGTGAGGAGGAAGATCTGCGAGAGAGGAGAGAAAACTGAGGCGCTGTTGTGAAAGTTATCGTATCATTCGGTCCCCGAGACAAACGTCTCGAAGACGAAGAAGAAGGACGCAACATACTCATAAATCATGCTCAGCCTCTCAGTTTGGATGAAGTGGAAAACAAGGGAAAGATCTACAAAAAACTAAGATTTTTCTTTTTAAGCCAAAGTTTAATCTCGTGTTAACTTTAATGTCACCTGGTCGAGCGTTCCAGGAACCGAAAATGCTTAAAAGCGGTGGATTTATTTACAGCAGAACATTATTGATTATTGTTGCAGAATATCTGCGATGTTACACCTCTGAGCAAACTTCCATCGCTGGTCTTTTTAAGTACTTTGGCTCCATCCGTGTTGAATGCAGGTTCATGTGTGTTCAGTGTTCAAGTTTAGGTGAGAAAACCTTCAGTTTAGCCAAAAGACGAGTTTTTTAGGTGGTATATACGAGTGTATAGGTCTCATTTTCTCCATAATCTGTCAACACTGTGAGGTCTAAGAGAAAAGAAGTGGGGTTAGCTTGTTTACAACGATCTAAAAATGAACGTAAAGCGGATTATTTGCATCAACAAGAATCAAGACCTGTGTGTTGTTAAACATGTAGACAGAGTCGGGTTAGTCTCTGTTGACTCGAGTGAGGACCAGGTAACCTAAACCTGAAGGCCGTTGTATCCTCAGTTTGTTGCATCACAGATAAAATGTTTATTTATTTTTTTACTTCTATAACTAATGCTGCTTTCTTGCTTCTCTCCCCCCCTCCCCCTCCCCCCCCTTTTTTTTCTCCCCTACTGTCTGTCTTTTCTTCAACAATGTAATCTTTTCCTTTCTCTCGCCCCGCTCGTCCTCTCTTCTCTCCACTTTGTCCGTCTTCGTCTCTTCGTCCGTCTCCCGTTTGCATTTTTTTTTTTTTGCGCGACTTGTCTTTTCTCCATCTCTCACCTTGTGAATCACCTCCTTCCTCCTCCTTCCCCTGTCCTCCTCTTGGATTCCTGCAATCCTCTGTTTTCCATCTTGTTTGTCTCGCTCTCCTAAATGTCCTTTATTATTTTCGTACTTTACATTTTCATCTCGAACCTCCTTCCTTCTCTCTAAATTCCCAAACATCTCTCTTCTTCTTAATTTCTCCACATCTCTCTCCTTATTTTCCGTCCTCCCCACAATCTCTTTCTTTCTTGCCTTCAAATTCTCCCCGCCCGCCCCACATCATATTGTATTTTCCTCCATCTTTCACCCATCCCCATCCCCATCTCCCCCCCCCCTCCATTCTCCGACCCCCAGCAGTAAGTACCGGCCTTCATCGGAGCAGCACAATGATAATTTCTCGCTGTCCACCATCGCTGAGGGCTCCCACCCAAATGTAAGGAAACTGTGCGACACCCCTCCTAACGTCCCTCATGCCCGTGCATTGGCTTACTATGATAACATTATCTGTCAGGTAACGTGGTTCTCGCCTCTCTCTCTCACCCCTTTTTTCTGCATCTTCCCCCCTGCAAACCCTGCCCGGTGCCCCATGACTCCCCCGCCCCGCCCCCCCACACTCCTAATGCATGGGCATGAGTATTCTCAGATACTCCGAGGTGTGCGACGCTAAGGAGGGGGGGTGGGCGGGGGGTCGAAGTGCGACCAAGGACGGGCGGGAGTTTTTTTTCTCGAATGGCGAATATGAATCCAAGGGAATGAGAAAGAAAAACTACAGGATGCACGAAACATTATATTTTAGATATTTTTATTGTGGTTTTTATACCATAGAACTTTTTACATCCATAAATCTTTAAATCTGTAAATCTTTATGTATTATATCAGGATAGTACCAATTATTGCATACGATTTGCCAATTTGCCAATTTGCCACAAATCATGCATATAAATATACATACGTATATTTATTTATTAATAATTATATATTTATTTATTCATACATATATTTATTTATTCATATATATTCTTTTTTTGATATATATATATTTGTTTTGATATATATATATAAAAAATAAGATAGCTATCAAGTCTCATAGTTTCATTGTGTTTATTGATTTAGTTGCCCATGTTTATTATTTATTGATCCTAATTTGAAGTAGACGACAAGACACGCACACACACGTAACAGATGTCAAATAGTAAAGATAATATGGAGCTGCTTTTTTTTTTTTTTTTACCAATTCAACCACTTAATAATAAAGTCTTAACTACTCATAATTATTTTATGTATTATACACAACACTGTGTAATTTATTCCGACTGAACGCTTCGTGTGCAGCGTAAATCAGCTCAGTGGGCGAAACAGAGCGCAGCCGAGGGCTAGAGGTCAAATTTACATTTATGAGCGGTTCTCACAGTGCAGCTAAACAAACCTCCGTGGCTCCAACTTGACCCCTTTGAGAGAAAAACTCCCACAATCCTTCGCTGCGACCCCCTCCCCACCCCGTCTCTCTCTGACCTGCTCTCTCTCTCTGATCACCTCTTGCATCGGTGTGTCATGGCGGGCATGTCAGCCGCTGCAGCTCTGCTTCACTATTTGTTTGCAAATCTGTACTTTTATGACTAAATGTCTGCTTTACTTGTTTATCCTGAAAATGTGGGTGGGGGGGAGGGAGGGGTTCATTCTGTTTGTTTGTTTGTTTCTGGGGTGGGGGGGAGGGCAGGGGAAGGATTGATGCCACGGACAGGTAAGCTAAAGGTGTGGGACATTTGTGAGAAACGGTCGGGGTTATCAGGATAAACATCTGAGATGCAACGCCCCCCCCCCCTTCCCCCCCTCCCCCGGCGGCCTGCAGGTGGCAGCAGAGAGCCGACAGGTGCCTCACTAACTGAAAGCATGGGTAGCTAGTAGTGGCTATGCTGTCGTTGTAGCAGCATGGGTAGCTAGTAGCATCTATGCTGTCGTTATAGCAGCATGGGTAGCTAGTAGCATCTATGCTGTCGTTGTGGCAGCATGGGTAGCTAGTAGCATCTATGCTGTCGTTGTAGCAGCATGGGTAGCTAGTAGCATCTATGCTGTCGTTGTAGCAGCATGGGTAGCTAGTAGCATCTATGCTGTCGTTGTAGCAGCATGGTTAGCTAGTAGCATCTATGCTGTCGTTGTAGCAGTATGGGTAGCTAGTAGCGGCTATGCTGTCGTTGTAGCAGCATGGGTAGTTCTAGCGCTACAACCGAGGTCCAGTTTGTTCTGATTTGTTTCACAGTGTTTTTAGGATGTGGTACCACCCTCTAACAACTCCATCAGTAGTTCTGTTCACTTGTGACGCTGCAGCAACCAGAATGTTTTCTGTAACTCTCATTTTGTTTCACGCTAGCTCAACCGTTTTAGACATTTTCATTTCTTTTAGTAGGTGTCACCCACTCATTGTAACCACTACCAAAAAACATTTTCACTACTCAGAGACATAAAAAAACCCCAAAAAACATCCATCATCACCTCCTAACAATATATAAAAATAAAAATAAAACTTCTAACTCAACACCACCTTTCACAACCCCCTCTAACCCCGAAAAAAAATCCCGACTCATCCACTGGACTGAATAGTAATTTTAAATACTTTTGGTTTGTTTCAGCACACCTAAAGGTAGCCTGGTGAAGTTATGCACACAGGATGCTCACGCAGGTGTACTGTCTGCTTTCAACGGTCACATATTAACCGGTTAACATTGATTCCTGAAGGAAATTCGGCTTTTGTCTTCTATATTTTACTCGGCTGCTAATATTCAGAGCCCGCCAGAGAAGAATCCGGACCTCCAGCATCTGGAGCGAGCGGAAGTAAGGTGTGTCAAAGTTAGCTTACCGATCTGAAGTGTTTCCACCTTCTTCTAAAGACGACAAAGTCAGAGATTAACGACCTCACGAATGTTGAAAGCCAGACATAAACAGATTGGAGAAGGGATTCCGATTTGATCGGCGCATTGACTCAAGTTGGATAAAATGGCGTCGAACCCAAAGATATCACCTGCACGGTCCAGATGAGGCACACTCTGCTCTCTCTCGCCTAAAACAAACCAAAAAAAAAGATTTACGACTACTATTCAGCCTGGGTTTACTTTCTAATACATGTTCCAACCACCTACAAAACTCACTTTAGACACATACAGTAGGTTTCCCCAAACCAAAAACCATACCAACTCACCAATCCCCCCTCCTCGCCCCCTCCCCCCAAAACAAATTCCACTCACCAATAAATCAAATAACCTCAATTCCCTTCCAAACTAATAAACCAGTGTCTGTGGCAAGACGGTGGAGAACCTCATCCTGAAATATCCCAACCTGTATTTACTGTGCTAATCCGGAGCAACAGCACCAGAGAGTCTGTGTTCGGTCAGAGAGGAGCTGTAGCCGGTTGGGAATATCAGCTGACGTCTGAGAGGAAGTCTACTTTCTTTCTCCCCCACTGTCGGTATCCAACACTCGATCTCTCTCTTGTCTATTTTATCTGTCTGCTTCTATCTCTTCCTGTCTGCCTCTTCTTTCTCGATACTCAAATTCTCCGTATCGTCTCCCACTCGTCTTCTTTCTCTCTCCGTCTCTCTCTCTCTCTCTCTCTCTCTCTCTCTCTCTCTCTCTCTCTCCCCCCCTCTCTGCCTGTCTTTCTCTGAGGATGCCTTGTATGGTTTTGAGGAGTATAACCCTTTGCCCCATCCCCCTCCCCTCAGAAAACCATGAGCAGATACACCTGGGAGTGTAAGACCAAAGAGGAGTCCGACTGCGAGGTAAGACCAAAATCCCAAATGTCAGATAGTCCCGCCCCCCACCCCCCCTCCCCCTTCTCTCACCTATCCAAACAGCTCTCTCATTGTTACTGTGGCCCTGTCAATCACCCTCTCTCAACTCTCAGTGGACCCATCTGACTCGTACCCCCTCCCACCAAAATAAATAAATAGAAAAAACGTATCAAGAGACAGATCCACACCGTGTCCCCTGTCAGACCTGAATAGACTCACATTACTTGACCAAACCTATGAAATAAGGTTCAACAAACACCTTCAGTGAATATATAAAAAGAGAGCATACTATGAGCATCAGTTAAAGTTAAAGTTGGTGATCTATCATCTGTCATATTTTCTCAAACTGTCAAAAAAAAGTATTTTCTGCCTCATTTTAGTGCTCCTACTGACATTTGCAGAATTCTGCCGCCCCTGAAGAAAACCTCTTCTGAACTCTAATCAAAGTAGGCGTCTAATCAAATATGAAATTGCTTATTTCTCGGGCCTCAAATATTTTTTGGGGGATCTGGAAAATGCCATTAGGATCACTGAAAGGAGACAGAGGAACCGTATTACAGATTTATCTGTTTCATCTACTAGTATCAATGAGAGTTTGAGCAAATATGATAAAAAGTTACTTTTTATTAGTTATCATCTGCAGCTTTAATGTTCATGAGGATGCAAACAAACACCGTTATTGGTATTATTTCCAGAAAACTATCAATTAATGCTTAAAAAAAATGGGTAAAATGAACCTGGAATGACTCAAGTTGTGTTTTCAGTGCAACCTGTCGGCTGTCTGTCACCCAAAAGGACACGGAGTTACACGTAAGCCGAGATAAAAAAAAACCCATAAAATAACCCTTTAAGAAGATTAAAGATGAAGATCGTGTGGTCAAATCAAAATCCAATCACAAACAGACATTAATACAAAACTGATAGAAACTGCTGACCTTGTGAGGACCTTGAGGCTCTTGATTTCAGACAGACGACGCATCAGACACACACACACACACACGCACACACACACACACACACACACACACACACACACACACACACACACACACCCCGGAATCTCCGAGACAATTTAATTTCCATCGACTGAATCTGCTCCAGACTGACGGATCGACACTGAATTCACCAAAAGCCGCAGGCGGGCGGTAGAATTATACATCCAAAACCTACGTGAATTATACCTTTCATTTAAATAATAATAAAAAAAAAGGTTCATATGATTCTTCGTGCCGTGAGAACAGAAAGTACTGCAACTATTCTGTGTGCACTCAAGTCTTTTCTTTCCGTGCACTTAACAGAGATCACGGTGTGGGCGGCAAAACTGCTTTTAACTGCAGTGGAAATTAAACAGAACATGACTTTTGTTAGAAGGAAACTTTCCAGAGAGTATTCAGAGGAGGGATTATAATAATACGCTCGTTTATTATCTGGAAACAGTTTGAGTGCTGTGCCAGAAAACAGTTGATCCATTTTGTGTCGTGACTCCTGACCTCTCGTCTCCTCGTGGCTCCGCCCCCTTCCTCACGGAGACAAACACGCACACGCACACGCAAACACACAAACGTGGACACACGCAACGCTGCGTAGACTCGGAGAAAAGAGCCAGTGAGTAAACACAAACAAATCACAAACAAGTATGTAAACACACGCGTGGAGAGAGCAGCGCAGGCAGGCTGACATTAACTCTCACACACACACACACACACACACGCACACACGCACACACACGCACACACACAAATATTTGACTAAAGCTAACACACACAGGTGTACTGACTCTCAAACAATGTAAATTCAAAAGATATTTAATCAGCTGTAAGTAGAGAGCTGAAGAAGAATGCTGATCCAGACTGGTGTTCTCCAACATATTATTATTATTATTATTATTATTATGCTTTAATCACATATAATACATATAGGGGCTTGAGGTGGGCTCACAGATTGCAAACGTATTTTCCCTTCTGGTATTAATCCCAAAGGCTTCTGTTATTAATTATTTGCTTATGCTGAATTATTGCTCACAAAGCACCTGAAAAGGAATACTTCACCCACAAGACGGCCATGTGTGTATCAAGTACCCGGCGTTACCTTGAATTAAGCAGCATTTTTACATAAGAAAGAACAATTTTTACATAAGAAAAGAACAATATATACAAAAATAGAATAGAATAATAATAAGAAGAAGAAGAAGAAAATAAGAAAAATGCACAATATATACAACAAGATTGAGCGTTTTTTAATGAGGCTGAACTTCCTCTTTGTCAACAAGAGCTTAACACCCGCTTGAATCCCCCCCCCCCCCCCCCCTCCGATAATAACATGTGAGGTTACGTTCACGGTTTTTTAAGCGCCTGCGGCTGTTGCGACATACTTTCAGCCTCACGCACTACAGGTGTTTTAATAGTAAGGTTTTAGCGTAGATGCATGTGAAGTGCTGAGCATGTGATTGATTGAGTGAGACTTGGATTAAACTTCACAAGACTTTTTTTCTCAGATTGTTTTTTTTTTTTTTACTCTTGGTTCATCGTTGAGGCATCAGAGGAAAATTAGATTAGATTAGATATTCCTTTATTAGTCCCGCAAGGGGACATTTACAGCATCACAGCTGCAGAAGTAAAGTGCAGAAGGTGAAGTGCAAACAAGATACATAGTGAAAGAAACAAGATCCACAGAAGTATTATAAATAAGCAAATATGCATCAAAACAGTAGTAAAAAGACAGTACAGAATCCACAATAACTGAAATTAAATAATTATATACAGACAGGATAACTGTTATTGCACAGGGTGTAATTATAATTATATTGCTCAGGTTTTTAAGTGTTTTTAAGGTTTGTGGAAAACATAAGTTTTCCTCAAGAATTCAAGGTAACGTGAGTCGAGTAATTGATATGCAAATGTTCATTTTGTGATTGATTCCTTTAAAGCAAATCCGCTCCTCCCGGCCCACTAAATAGACGGAACTGTCCGTGTGCCTCCATCATCATCATCATCATCATCATCATCATCATCATCAAAACCCTGTTTTTTTTTTTTTTTATATCTCTGTTCCAACTCCCCCCGAAATGACACCCGCTCTAAAGTCCTCGTGACTCTGTGCCTCCCACCCAACCACCGCCCGCCCCCCCACCCACCCTCCACCAATGCACAACGATGAAATCCAACAAACGAAAAAAAAAAAAAAAAAAAAAAAACATTTTCCAGTTTCACGCTGACGGGAGGACAGAGGGCCCCTATCCCGTAACCATGGAAGTGACGTATCCACACGTCCTGCCCGAAGTTACTATCTAGGCCAGCAGCCAGCGGGTAAATGCTCTCACTGCTCTTCCTTCCTGAAGGTCCCATTGAACTCCAACCCAAAGCATTCAATTAGGGTGTGTTTGTTAATGGCACAGGCCTCAGGGTGTGTGTGTGTGTGTGGTGTGTGTGTGTGTGCGTGTGTGTGTGTGTGTGTGGGTATGTGTGTGTGTGCGTGTGTGTGTGTGTGTGTGTGTGTGTGTGTGTGTGTGTCTGAATGAATGAATGAATGTGTCCAATCTCGCCACACTCAGCTTGTGTCCGCCTCTGTAAAGGGTGTGTGTGTGTGTGTGTGTGTATGTCTATGTGTGTGTGTGTGTGTGTGTGTGTTGTGTGAGAATGAATGAATGTGTCCAATCTCGCCACACTCAGCTTGTGTGTCCACCTCTGTAAAGTGTGTGTGCGTGTGTGTGTGTGTGTGTGTGTGTTTGTGTGTGTGTGAGAATGAATGAATGTGTCCAATCTCGCCACACTCAGCTTGTGTGTCTGCCTCTGTAAAGGGTGTGTGTATGTGTGTGTGTGTGTGTGTGTGTGTGTGTGTGTGAGAGTGTGTGTGACGGGCGCCCCGGGATGCCTCTGGTCGATGACGCCATGCAATATTAATGGGGATAAGAGGCTGGAAAAAAACGGGCTGAAACGGACTCCGCGATCAATTCCTTCCCTCTGACCTTAATTAATTCAGATGGATTGAGCTCTTTAAAAAAAAAAGAAAACACGTAGCTTTTTATTTGTTTTTTCTCCCCCCCCCCTCCCCCCTCCCCCCAGCGACTGCTCGGGTATGTATGACGGTGGTACCCAGGGTGGAGAGTTTATTCCTCTTTGTTTTTGTTTTGGGGCGATGAATTCGAGGAGGAGGTGAAGCAGGGACTTCTGCATGAGCGATCATTACTGTATGGGGGAGGGGGAGCAGGGGGGCATATTGTAAGGGTCTTGCATGTGGATGTGCATGTGCTTCCTGGGTTGCCTGAAAGAGGATGGATGGGGAGGATGGGGGGAGATGAGGGGGGGGGGGATGTCGCTCATGCAGCTCACCTCACCGCCTCCTCAACCAAACGTAACATGCCAGTGGAGCGTGAAACAGTGGAGCCTCCAAACCGCTGCTACTGAAGCTGCTTTGGCTCGGAGTAACAATGCGAAAGCTGCAATTTTGATTTAGTCAAATATTTGATGGTATTTTTGCTCCCTAAAGGATCACACCAGTGGTTTTAAACCCTTTTACTACACTCGCTTTAAGGCGTCTTTTTTCACAGCAGATATTTAGATTTGTCGAAACCCAGAACATGTTTCGATAGTCTATTAATTTTCCCGCTGTACAGAAATGAATGGAAACCGATAGCTACCTGTATGTGAATGATACAATAATAGATACGCATATTTAAATAAAACAAATGCAAAACTCTGGGATCCTTTAAAAGCATATTGAGCCAAAGTTCATCTTCGTTTTCTTTCGAGAACGTCGATGTTGGGCGAATCTGCAAAACACTTCCGATTACAACGACTTTTATGTCCAATGCTAACGTTTTTAATATCTGCACGTGGCAACTAAGGTAGAGTTATGGTTAGGGAAAAGAACTGGGTTATAGTAATTAAGCAATGGTTAAGTAAAAAACTTGGGTTAAAGTTAGAGAAGCGTCGTTGTAGCAGTTAATAATAGGACAAATGCAAATTGCAGGTCTGTGACAGGATGTGAACTTTTGGTCTTCTGCATGAAAACCAGACGCACTACACATCTTTACCTTCTGCCTCTCCTCGTAAAGGACAGACTACTTCCTGAACGGGCATTGAACGTCGTGATTGGACGTAAACTGAGGGGGCAGACTAGTCCAATATGGGACTAAGAGGCTGTTTTTTCTTTTTTGCCTTTAACAAAGATGAACGTAGTCTTTGAGGAAAACCATTGGAATGGACTTAAAATAGAATTAAAAAGTAAAGTTTTCCACCAATCAGCAGGGTCAAAGTTGCACCTGAACATGAAAATGTTGTTGTGGTTCTAACTGTACTTTCTGCCCCCCCCCACCCCTCCACCCCTCCCTTGGGTAGGACGATCCTAATTCCCAGAACAAGCTGGAGGACCCGGTGAAGGCCCAGCCCAAGGAGGACGACTCCCTCAACATCCACAACTCCCTGACCCCCAAGCACGAGAACCACAAGGTCCTGGGCGAGGAGAACTCCTCGGAGGTAAACTCACTGCAGAACAACATGATGTGAAAAAAAAAAAAAAAAAAAAAGAAAGAAATAAAAAAAATTACAACGACCCCAGCAAACCTGACAACACGACACTGAAAACGACAAAAAGGAGCGCCGGCAACGGGAGCTCCCTAAACCCCCAACGGGTCAACCAACCAACCAACCAGCCTGCCAACGTACCAGCCAACCAACCCTGGTCTGCAACCGTCTCCACGGCAACACTGCCACCAAGCGGCCACGGGCTGCTGCAAAAAAATAAACGTACACCACCACCACCACCACCACCACCGCCGCCGCCGCTAACGCTAGCGCCCCCTGCTGAGAGTAAAGCCCCTCCCACCAAACCTCACCCCGCCGCCACCTCGCAACCTCCTCTTACATCCACTCACGGCCCTTGTTTCGCAGCCCCGCCCCCCCCCTCCCCCTCTCCTCCCCCCTTGTTGCTGTCACTCTACTCTCCCTTATCGCTCTTACCTGCGCACACACACACACACACACACACACACACATGTACAAATGCACATAAGAAGCACACACATACAGTGAAAAGATAAAAACATAGACATGCGTATATGTATACACACACACACATACACACACACACACACACACACACACACCTTCCCCTGCCTGCATTGGTGTATTTTGTAAAAAGAAAGAAATCATACAGAAGTTTAAAACGTACGTAAAACGTCATTGTAAAGAAAAAAAAAAAAAAAAAGATAAAGCTACTGAGAGGTTTTGATGTTTGTCTGACTAATCCAGTGAGTATGTATAAATATTGGAGAAAAAAAATTTCCTTGGATTGATTTCAAAAGAAGAAACACAATGTGTCTTGGTTTTCATTGATGTGATTTCTAATCCTTTGATGTACTTGTTTTTTTGTTGGGTTTTTTTGTACTTTTTTGGGACTTTGAACAGAGAATAAACAAAACGAGATTCAGACAGTTGTTGAAATAAACCTTTTTAACATGACCTCTGTGGATCCTGTGTTTTCCTCAGCGTCGCCTCCCCCTTTTATCCCCCCATGAACTCCGACACTCTGCATGGCTTTGAACGCAGCTTCTTACATCCTTGTCAAAAATGTGCCTCCCTGCTTACACACACACACACACACACACACGCACACACACACACACGGGTTAAGGTCTCCTACATTATGAAGTCCACGTTTAAATTTATTTTATTACCACGACCGGCATCAAAATGTTGTTTTAAAAGATTATATTCAAAGCTAAATTATTTTTCACTTATTCCGGTTTATGGGAAAAGACTTTCATATGAGTTTTGAAGGTTAATTCTTGACCTTGGAAATAACACTTATTTGCTCAGTTGTCATGGATACGTTAGGCTGTTGTCACACGACCACAATGCCAAACGTAGGCTACACGATAACAACTACACAATGAGAGGCTCGAAAAGATGAATATGGATTTAAACATATAAAAAGAGATTAAACTGACATCAAATACAAAAACTGCATATTTCTGTTGCAGTTTGACCATTTAGTTGATCCTCTATTATTGTTGATGAAAATGGATGGATTAATAGAAGGTTGGATGGATGGATGGATGGATATATGGAGGGATGGATAGATGGATGGATGGATAAGTAGATAAATAAATAGATAGATGGATAGATGGATAGATGGATGTTAGGATGAATGGATAGGTAGATAAATATATAGATGGATGGATGATGGATAAATGCATGGATAAATTGATAGATAGATATATAGATGGATGAATGATGGATGGATGGATAGATGGATGGATAAATTGATAGATAGATAGATAGATATAGATATATGGATGGATGGATGGAAGGAAGGAAGGATGAATGGATAGGTAGATAAATAGATAGATGGATGGATGAATGGATAGATAGATATAGATAGATAGAAGGATATAGATGGATGAATAGATAGATAGATAGATAGATAGATAGATAGAAGGATATAGATGGATGAATAGATAGATAGATATAGATAGATAGAAGGATATAGATGGATGAATAGATAGATAGATAGATAGATAGATGGATATAGATGGATGAATAGATAGATAGATAGATAGGTAGATAGATAGGTAGATAGATAGGTAGATAGAAGGATATAGATGGATGAATAGATAGATAGATAGATAGATAGATAGATAGATAGATGGATGAATGGATAGATATCCAGGAGGTCCAAGGTCAGCAACTCTCCAATATGTGCCTCTGTGGTTTAAAATCCGATGATGTGACTGAGTTTTAGCATCTCCAGAGTCGACAGCTGCTCTGCTGTTAGAGAATCTTCTTCACAGCACATAAATCATGACGGACACCAGCTAGCGGTCTGCTGCTCCTGCATGTTTCCTGCCTCCAGAGATACTTCGCTGTTTCCATCACACACACACACACACACACACACACCTGCAAATAAATAACACGTACACATGCACAGTATATGAACAGTGATGAATACATTAACGACATACCAACACATGCAAATACAGTCGTAAGTAAAGTGCCTTCAAAGTGGTTTACAGCACAAACTGAAAACAGTGTTACAGATCTTTTGTTTTTACTTGTTTTTAGGAACTACGTGTGACTGAACTCGTTGGTCTCAAGTCAAGTCTCAGGTCTAGGAGAGCCAGTGTCAGGGGAAGTCTCAAGTCAAGTCTCAGGTCTAGGAGAGCCAGTGTCAGGGGAAGTCTCAAGTCAAGTCTCAGGTCTGGGAGAGCCAGACATTCAAGTCAAGTCTCAAGACAAGTCTAAAGTCAGGTCAAGTCTCAAGTTATTACAAAGACGTGTTTCAAGTCTGGCAAAGCAAGTGTCAGGTTGAGTTTAAAGTAGTTTGAGTCTTTGAGAACCTCAAGTCCCAGGTCCAGTCTCAGGACCAGCAGAGGAAGTGTCAGGTCAAGTCTCAAGTCATTCAAGATAAGTCTCAAGTCATTCAAGATAGTTCAAGTATTCAAGATAAGTCTCAAGTCATTCAAGATAAGTCTCAAGTCATTCAAGATAAGTCTCAGGTCAAGTCTCAAGTCATTCAAGATAAGTCTCAAGTCATTCAAGATAAGTCTCAGGTCAAGTCTCAGGTCATTCAAGATAAGTCTCAAGTCATTCAAGATAAGTCTCGGGTCAAGTCTCAAGTCATTCAAGATAAGTCTCAAGTCAAGTCTCAAGTTATTCAAGATAAGTCTCAGGTCATTCAAGATAAGTCTCAAGTCAAGTCTCAAGTCATTCAAGATAAGTCTCAAGTCATTCAAGATAAGTCTCAAGTCATTCAAGATAAGTCTCAAGTCAAGTCTCAGGTCATTCAAGATAAGACTCAAGTCATTCAAGATAAGTCTCAGGTCATTCAAGATAAGTCTCAAGTCATTCAAGATAAGTCTCAGGTCAAGTCTCAAGTCATTGAAGACAATTATAAATCAAGTCTCAAGTAATTTGTCTCAAGTCTGAAGTTGAGTCTCATGTCATTTGAGGCCGATTCAAGTCACATCTCAAGCCATTCAAAACAAGTGCATAGTCACATGAGACAAGTCTCAGGTGTCAAGTTTCAAGTTCAAGTGAGGACTCAAGTCATTCAAGATCAGTTAAAGTCACTCCAGACAAGTCAGTTTTCAGTCACATCTCAAAGGATTCAAGACAAGTCAGAGTCAAGTCTCAAGTCATTCCTGACGAGTCCCAAGTTATACAAGGAGAAGTCTCAAGTCTCATGTCGTTCAAGAAATATTCACGTTGAGTTTCAAGGCATTTGAAAGTATAAGTGACATTGCAAGTCATTCGTGAAAAGTTTCAACTAGTTGGAGACAAGTCCAAGTCAGGTCTCAAAGTAATAGTCGAGTCTTGAGAAATTCAAAACAAGTCCAAGTCGTCATTGTTTGTTTGAATGTTTTTACTTGTAGGTGGGTCAAGTCTTTGAGGGTCTCAATTCCTAATTCTTGTGGCTTGGGTCGGTCTCAAGTCTCAAGTCTGCAGCTCCAATTCTAACCTGAACACTTCTGTGCAAGAGGCGGGCCGGAGACAATGTCCTCGCTCTAAAAGAATAAGACTGAAATTGGTTCCCACAAGGAGAGAAGTGCAACAACACAACACACATACACACAAACACACACACACACACACACACACACACACGTTCACCCATGTGGTAAACAGCCCTGAATGGGTCTCACATGAGGTTGCAGTGTTTCTGGCCCTTTGTTGGGTTTCTCCTTTGCATCACTGGGAAAAGCAACGGGTTAAACAGTGTTATTGTGAGGGATCCTTCCCAGGGTGGAGGGCTGCTGATGGATGGAGGGTGGGGGGAAGGTCTGGGTGCACTTCTCTTTCTTCAAATAAATAAAGAGGAGGGGGGCGGGGGGCATTTTAGCCCCCAGAAGGTAGATGAAAAGAAAAAAATCAAGAATAGGAAACTGAGTAGGCAAGCTGTACGAAAACAGCAGTAACAGTGATTATCACCCTCTTTTATTCCTGTTAGCCTCTCTCTCTCTCTCTCTCTCTCTCTCTCTCTCTCTCTCTCTCTCTCATACACACACACACACACACACACACACACACACACACACACACACACACACAAACACACACTTGTGGAAGTTGACGCATGCAGTAGCACATGACTGCACATACTCAAACACACCCACCCACACACACACACACACACACACACACACACACACACACACTAAAGGAAGGTCCTCTGAATTGAAACGAGTGAGGCCAGAGGTACCAGTGGACGCCATGGCAACAAGTGGGCATTACATTACCGACAGCCGGATGGGGGAGGTGCCGTCATCCCTCTGAGTAGCACTGTGGCCCGAGAGAAGCGAGTGAAGTGAGTTACGTCCGTGTACGGCCACTGAAACGCCGGTGAAAAGCAGAATTAATTCTCAGAAATGCACCGGAAGACGTATGTCAATTTTATTTTGCCTCCATCTTCGGTGTGAAAAGTCCCCGTCGCCGTGGGAGACACGGCTTTGTGTGCTTCCTTCAGTCTCATTTTTTGAAAGCTCTATAAATGACAGAATTTTATTTCACACTTCAGAGTCAGTCTCTCCAAATAAGTGTCACCGGAGGGTTTTTGTCGGTGGCGCTCTTGTTTCTCCCGGGAGAAAAGTCCAGATAAAGATAACCAGATAAAGCTTCTTTAATTTCTTTCACACAGATTATCTATAATTTTTTTTTTTTTTTTACAAATTACACACGTTAACCCCCTTTGAGTGTGTGTGTGTTTGTGTTTTCAATGGCCACTGACCTTTTAAACATTTTCACCTCTCTCTCTCTCTCTCTCCCCCTGTCTCTCTCTCTCTCTCTCTCTCTCGCTCTCTCTCTCTCTCTCTCTCGCTCTCGGCGACTTTAATGCATCTTCAGACAGAAGAGGGCGTCGTTGCCATGGAAACCCATTCTGATGCTACAGCAGTCTGAGCAGACGAGATCCGAACTCGGTGACCTCCGGGTTCCTCCGCCTTCACACACACGCACACGCACGCACACGCACGCGCACACACACACACACACACACACACACACACACACACACACACACACACACGAGGCAGATTAAGTCACTCTCATGCAGCTTTACCGTCGTCTAGTAACAAACTGTGGCATATCGGAGCATTAGAAGTACTCTCGGCTTCGCGTTAGGTTGAGCGTCACACCCTTTAGACGACACTAATCCTCCTAACACAGCTGTACTGTTGTCTCGTGGCACTCACACACACACACACATCACACAGCGCACAATACCGAAACGTGTGAGTGCATAACAGGACATCAAGTTGTGATCTTTAAAGGGGCCAGGGTGTTGCATTTTGGGGGATCTATTACCAGAAATGGAATATAATATTCACAACTATGTTTTCATTCGTGTGTAATCACCTGAAACTAAGTATTGCTGTTTTCTTTCGTTTTGAAGCTCAGCTCCGAATGAGCCCTCAGTGTCTACATAGGGAGATAACCTAACCCAAACACCGGCTTATCTCCATGGAAACAGTTATCATTTCCGCCATCCACTGAAGTCCCACAAACGTCGGAACATCAAACGCTCGCTGGGTTCATAATATTATCCGTATTATCACAGCTCGGTGAATTTCACTGACTTCTCCGGGAACTGCGTCTGGATGAAGACGCATCCAGCGCTACTTGAGGCGGACCAGTAGCCCGTTTGATGACCCGTTGGCTCGGATCGGTGGCAGCATCTCAACCCTGATGGGCTTTCGCGACATAGCGTCACGAACATTTTTGAGGCAAATTTTGTAGGTAATTTCTCGATTTTACGTTGCGCCGCCCCCCGTAAATTTGCGTTACTCGCGTCCATCCATTCACGTTCATTCGTGTCCATTCGCGTCCATTCATGTCCATTCTTGTCCATTTGCATCCATTCGCATCCATTCACGTCCATTCACGTCCATTCACGTCCATCCATTCGTGTCCATTCGCGTCCATTCGCGTCCATTCGTGTCCATTCGCGTCCATTCACGTCCATTCACGTCCATCCATTCGTGTCCATTCGCGTCCATTCACATCCATCCATTCACGTCCATTCTTGTCCATTTGCATCCATTCGCATCCATTCACGTCCATTCACGTCCATTCGCGTCCATTCACATACGTCCATTCTTGTCCATTTGCATCCATTCACGTCCATTCACGTCCATTCGCGTCCATTCACATCCATCCATTCGCGTCCATTCGCGTCCATTCGTGTCCATTCGCGTCCATTGCTGTTGTGTTGGCATTCTTTACGCCATTCTGTCCATTTGCATCCTCCTCCATTCACGCCATTCACGCCATTCGCCCATTCCTCTTCTGTCCATTCTCCATTTGCGTCCATTCACGTCCATTCGCTTCCATTCGCTTCCATTCACATACGTCCATTCTTGTCCATTCGTGTCCATTCGCGTCCATTTGCGTCCATTCACGTCCATTCACGTCCATTCGTGTCCATTCGCGTCCATTCGCGTCCATTCGCGTCCATTCGCGTCCATTTGCGTCCATTCACGTCCATTCACGTCCATTCGTGTCCATTCGCGTCCATTCGCGTCCATTCGCGTCCATTCACGTCCATTCACGTCCATTCGTGTCCATTCGCGTCCATTCGCGTCCATTCGCGTCCATTCGCGTCCATTTGCGTCCATTCGCGTCCATTCGCGTCCATTCGCGTCCATTTGCGTCCATTCACGTCCATTCGCTTCCATTCGCTTCCATTCACATACGTCCATTCACGTCCATTCGCTTCCATTCACATCCATTCACGTCCATTCACATCCATCCATTCACGTCCATTCACGTCTTTGCATTGACTTTGTCTGTAATCTAAAAGCATAAGAAACATTCAAGATGTTTCCGGGATTCTTTCACTACTTCACGTAGTTTAATCCGGTGTTTCCTCACGTTTTGGGATCGTGGAATAGAGACTTCTGTATTTGTGATCACTTGTCGCAGGTTGAACATGTCTAGAGGTTAATTGTTTCTTTTTTAATTACTACTAGAGTCTTGAGGCAAAAGTATTCCGTATTTCGTCGCAAAATATCAACAAATACGATGTATTTTCTTGATTTCTACAACCCATTTAACATCTCTAACGTCATCAGCATCATATTTTAGACGATTATGTTTTTTGTGTAAAATCTTGAGCTGTAAAATGTGTCAGATAAATGTAGTGAAGAAGTAAAAAAAAAAAAAAAGTGGCATAAAATGGAGATTCTCCAAAATACAAGAACCTCAAAAAATTATACTACAGGTCTGTAAATGTACTTTTATTTTTTATTTTTATCCAAAGTCTTGCAGCCGGGTTTTGAGGAGACAAATAGCTCTGAGGTATAAAAATGTGAATTGGGAAACGGAGAACATGGTGGAGGCACATCAAGATCCTCTCTCTCTCTTTATTTATATTTTCCTCTTCTTCTCTCTGCTGCTCCGAGTCAAACCTGCTGGGATTCATCGGCAGCCTCTGATTGGCTGACGATGTGGTGGAATGATGGTGTTGGGATCCGGAAGGGCCCGTCGTGATTGGCTGATGCGGACTCACACACACACACACACACACATAGTAGTGCATGATGATGGGGGGCAAACACACACAAATGCACACACACACACACACACACACATGCACACACACACACACACACACACACACACGAAGTCATGCATGTTTATGTGCTCAAATTAACACAAAACGCACACATTCGGATCTTTTTGCAGGCTTGCACGTATTAACGCGCAAAACACATAGCGACACGTATGTGTACACACTTAATTTTAGAATTACATGCATGCACGCGCACGGGCGCACGGTGTGCCTTACAAAGGAGGGATTGAAAGCAAAAAAAGGAAAGAGGGGAGAAGCGAGGGGGGGAGGGGGGAGGGGAGGTGTGTGGGGGGGAGTAAAGTCTAAATGAATCGTTCTGGCACCGTCTAGTTTACTAATGAGGCTCTGAGGAATGCTGCTGATCAGAACAGGACCCCTTGGCTTCCTTTCTGATGGAAATGCAGTGACACATTAACAGTCTAAACTACCCCCCCCCCTTTAACCTCCCCTCTCCCACCCACCTACCACCATGCTCCCTTTCTCCATCCTGCACCACATGAGAATGAGTGACTGGTTTGGCAGCCGGTCTGAGAGCGATGTCACCCGACCGTTCGCTTCAGGAAACGATGATGATGTTTTTTTATCGGTGTCGATGTGCGTGTGAACCTGTGTGTGTGTGTGAACCTGTGTGTGAACCTGTGTGTGTGTGAACCTGTGTGTGTGTGTGAACCTGTGTGTGTGTGAACCTGTGTGTGTGTGAACCTGTGTGTGAACCTGTGTGTGTGTGAACCTGTGTGTGTGTGTGTGTGTGTGAACTTGTGTGTGTGTGTGAACCTGTGTGTGTGTGTGTGTGAACCTGTGTGCGTGTGCGTGTGCGTGTGCGCGTGTGAACCTGTGTGCGAGTGTAAACCCGCGTGTGTGTGTGTGTGAACCTGTGTGTGTGTGTGAACCTGTGTGTGCGTGTGAACCTGTGTGCGTGTGCGCGTGTGAACCTGTGTGTGCGTGTGAACCTGTGTGTGCGTGTGCGCGTGTGAACCTGTGTGTGTGTGCGAGTGTAAACCCGCGTGTGTGTGTGAACCCGTGTGTGCGCGTGTGAACCTGTGTGCGCGTGTGAAACCGTGTCCGAGTGTGAACCTGTGTGTGTGTGTGAACCTGTGTGTGTGTGTGAACCTGTGTGTGCGTGTGCGCGTGTGAACCTGTGTGTGTGTGCGAGTGTAAACCCGCGTGTGTGTGTGAACCTGTGTGTGCGCGTGTGAACCTGTGTGCGCGTGTGAACCCGTGTGCGAGTGTGAACCTGTGTGTGTGTGAACCTGTGTGTGCGTGTGCGGTGTGAACCTGTGTGTGCGCGAACCGTGCGGGTGTGAACCCGTGCGCGCTGCGTCCGGTGTCCGTGTGTCGCTGTCCATTTACCTTTTGCGTGTCTGTCCTCCGCGCTGCAAGGTGACCATCGAGCTCCACCTCGGCAAGAGGACCAAGTTCAAGTCCTCCGCGGGTCCCTTCGCCCGCTACGACGTCTACCTCTCCAAGGCGCCCGAGACCCCACGCCGGGTCGCCGTGGTGCCCCGGGTCGCCGTGGTGCCCCGCGCCGCCAAGGCCAAGGCCGCCAACGGCCCCGGCCGAGCCAGGGGCCGAGTCCTGAGGTGGGAGGACGATGCGTACCCTCCCTCCCCCCCGTGCTCCGTCTGCAGCCCCGTCAGCGCTCGCCCGCCGCCGGCCTCCGTGATCAACGAGCATCGGCGGTCCAGGCCGCGGACGCTGAACCCCCACGGCCCCCGGTGACCCCGCGGTGACCCCGCTCCTCACACCTCCCGTTGTCCTGGCGGCCATCTTGAAACCTCTTCTGTGATTGTACACGATGCATTCCAAGTATCCGGAGGGACCTGTGTGGGATCTTGTCCCCAAAGTCTGACGAAGCCAAAGTCGGAGCGTAGAGGTCTTTAACGAGTCTTTGGGACGAACGTGGACCGAGTGGCAGCTGATAAAAAATAATAAACGTTCTCAACTGGAAACCCACTTACGGGTGTCCTCGGGAAATAAGTACTCAGTTGTGATGTTCAAGGGTTTCATTGCAAAAATCGTGACAATTTTGAAAACGTTTGATGGTTGTTTTTGTTTTTTTTAATTGTGTTATTTGTTCATCCCACTAACATTTAGATGTTAGGACTTTGGTATTCTGCAAAGATAAGGAAATAATGCTTTTGCGATTTCTTTTTTTTTTTGGACCAATTTCCACTCAATTTGAGAATTACAGCGTGTTGCATCGTGACAGTCCTGAACCTCAGGGGGTCTCGCTCAGGAACACTTCAGGGACCGTAGGAATCAGGAGCGTCTAACCTGCAGAATATTAATCATGTGATACTTTATTGATCCCCGCTGGAAGAGTTGCCATGGTTTCTTATTCAGAGAACTTGAAATTGATAACCTTTGATGTGCTTTGTTGTTTTTGTTTAGCGTGACCCTGATGAGTAGCTGATTATCTGGTTGGTCAAGATTACAGGCAAACATGCAGATGTGTGTAGAGTTACATTAAAATGCAACGGCTTTACAGTCCTCATGTGTAAAGCTACGCTGATCAATATTTCATATTAACATCAGATCAAAGGATTATATCGATGGCCGAAGAGCAAAACCTCCGATCTGAAAAATGCACTTTTTTGAGAATACAAAAAAAAACTTGTTTTCTTGCAGATTGCTATTTATTAAGGATACCCAATACATAATATATATATATATATATATATATATATATATATATATATATATATACAAAGTGCAGATAGGAGGTTATTCCCACTTTTCCTGGATCATTTTGCAAATAGGAGGTTTTGCCCTTCGGCCATCGATATGGGATATGAAAGGTGTTGCATCACCGACAGTGTCACATGACTCTGCAGTTCCCCTCAGCTCTCCAGAGCCCTTCACTCTCTGCGCTCTCATCAACTTTCAACCTCTGATGAACTCCAGATAGAATTCTAGATAGATATATTCACGCCTCCCAGCATTTAGCAGCTTATATGCCAGAAAATTGGAGTTGGTGGAGACCAAAACAGAGCGAAAAGGAGAGTGGATGTTGTGCTTACTTTCCATCACGTGGACACAAACACAGCTCCGAAATGTCGATTCCGTATCTGCAAAGTGGAGAATAACAAAACTATATATATATATATATATATATATATATATATATATATATATATCAAAGCAGCTCTATTCTCTGCATTGGCATTTTAATAAAGACATGTCAAAAACAAATTATTCGGCTAATCCACGGAGATGGGAAGGATCCAGTCAGGTGTCGTCAGCTGTTGTGTTCAGGGGAGCTGTGTTAGCATGTTTAAAGGTTAAAATGCTAATTCATTGAATTTGTGCATTTGTGCTCTCGGCGTATTTGATATTGAGCTACCGGGAGCGACACACTGCCCTCTGCTGATTCAAGACACAATCGGTCGTCAACGTTCTCTCACCCATTTTTACTTGAAAGTGATTTTCTGCAGCACGAGATGGACGAGGGACCTGAACCAGCCTGAACTCGGCCACACTGAAGAGAAGAGAAAGGGTTTTCTGCAGAGCCACGCTACTCGTTTGAAGGCACCGATCATCAATGGATGCTACAGTAACTTTCTATATCTCCAGTACGATCACCAGCTGGTTGCTGACTCGCTAACGAATGAGAGTGAACCAAAGCTGTAATGAGGCGAGCTGCAGTCTCAGGCCACGATCTCCTTTCAGACATTGTCACGCTGTTATTTGAGACATTATTATAAAAAATATCTATTATAGCTGCTTTAATCTCTCTGTTACGCCTTTCAAATCACCCCCCAATGAGAGCAGAATTTAAAATGCTCTGTATTATACGCTTGAAATATAACAATAATAATAATAATAATAATAATAATATGATGTGCACCCTGGTCAGTGACGCGTGTGGGTTTATTCAGTACTTTACTATGACTTGATGCTGATTCCGAAAAGAAAGAAGTAAAGTTGTGAAGTGAATGTGCAGGGTCAATAATCCAGGGGTTGTTGGTTCAAAACTATACACTAGTAAATATTCCTTTATTAAATAAAAAAAATGTAAATTTTGCTAATTTCTGCAGAATACCCCGTATTTAAAGGATAACAATCCCTCTATATTCCCTCTTTAAGTGTAAGATTTATGATGTATTGCGTAATAAGCAGGATTGTGAATTCAAGCAATGCTTTAATGTTTTTAACATGAGGAAAGACTTCCTGCTCAATAATGTCTAACTTGGTAATGAATCAATATGCAGAGCAAAGGATTCACATCTGGTTTCGTGGTGCAAAACTATCTCAGGAGAACATCATCTCAAGGTTTTCAGGTCGAGCACAGAAGAGACCTTTGCAGAGGATGCTGACATACATTAGTAAAAAAAACTAGATCTCTCTTGAATCATGTTTTCATGCTAACTAGACAGTCTGGAGAATGTGAGGAGGTCACTGAAGAAATTATTATCCATACTGGATAACCCGGACCACCCTCTCCACAGACACAGATACGGAAGATCATTCCTGCCCAGTGCAATAACACTTTACAATAAATCACCTCGGGCCAGATCAATCCCTCAACTATAACACCGTTGTTTGTTTGTTTGTCTACATCTTTGCACTACTGTTTTGTTTTGTTAGTTAATTTAATATTAATATAATATTCTATTTGATTTTTTTTTTTTTATATATCGTGCATTTTTTTTATATTTTATTCTGTAACCTGTATGTACAAATGCTGATGTAGTGAAACATGTTTCCCTTGCGGGATTAATAAAGTATCTATCTATCTAAAAATGCACAAATGCTCTCGAGGAGGACAATGCAGAGCAGAGTTCATATTCTCTGAGGCACAATTTAACAGATATGAGACTATTTCCTTTACTGACATTCATTTAACTGTTGCTGACTTCATCTCTGCATGCAACTGTTATTTCTTGTCACTCTAATAACATGCACCAGCAGTGTTCTACCAGTAGGAGGCGGTATCTCCACTTAATAAGGACGGAAACACGCAGAAGAAGTCACCATGTGTAAGCAAAGATCGTCTATTAAGATAGTTGTACAAAGCTGTTACCGTGAAAACCATTCTGAAAAGGTGGTTTGTTTTCTTGAAAAACAAAACACGCGTGAAAACTCAAAATTCAGTCTTCAAAACATGAATTTTTTTTGTTTTGTCGTGTTGACTTCTAGAATTAATAAAACTCAACAAAAAATAATTATAATTTTGTAACGTGAGGTGTTTATTTGGAGGCCAGACGCCACAAACGGCTTCTTCGTGCCGAGTGAGACCTCCTCTTGTTAGTCCACTCGTCTTTGGTAACTAGCATGCGACTTGACGTTAGCACGGAGGCTAACTACGAGCAAAGCGGTGAAACTACGGAGTAAAAGCACAATATTTGACCTCTAAATCAACAAGATGACTCCTTGTTGACGACTCCGGCTTTGTGCCGTTATTTTATCTCGCTAACAACCCGTTCAGCCAGCTAACGTTGCGTTATTCAGCCATGTTTACGGAGCTCAACAGCATCCTGAACACCACTCCCGACAGCTTCACACAGGTGAGTACCGCACGTGTGTAATGCGTCCGGTACATCACTCATGTCGAGCTGTAACATGCTGTTTTGGGGGAGGTGGGGGTTTAAACGTCAGTCGCAGGGTGATGACGTCACGTGCGTTTATCGTCGCCTTGTTCTCTCCAGGGGGAATTTGTCCTGCTCTCAGACAGACGGAGTGATGCCTCTTTCCTCATTCACCACTTCCTATCTTTGTACCTACGAGGTGGGTTATTGCTGTATTCAAAATAATGAGAGAACCTGTTAATATACTGTGTGTATATATATATATATATATATATATTGCATTTCATGCCCACTACTGTTTATACTGTATATATTGTTATACTACGTATACTACTCATACTGTTATTTCTCTTTTTATTATTATTGATCTGTTATTTATATTTATACTGTTATTTATCTGCACGTTTACTGCTTCTTTTTGCACTCTGGTCAGATGATAAACTATATTTCGTTGTCCTAGTAGAAAGATAGATAGATACTTTATTAATCCTGCAAGGGGACATTTTTTCGCCACAGCAGCATTTGTACATACAGGTTACGCAATAAAATATTTAAAAAAATGCAAAATATAGAATAGAATAATAAGAAAAATGCACAATATATACAACAAATAGAATAGAATTATAACATTAAATTAAATTAACTAACAAAACGAAACAGTAGTGCAAAGATGTAGCCAACAAACAAGTACTTGTACTCTGTGCAATGACAATAAAGTTGAATCTGAATCTAATTCATGTTCAAATCACAGCTGATTTCTCTTCTTCTTCTCTTTGTCTCAGGTGGCTGCAGAGTGTGGTTTCTGGGTCTGGCGCAGTCCTTCAATCATTACAGTGCAATCAGCCAGAGACTGGTGAGTCTCTGTGTACTCTCTTTATTTCGTCATGGCGTGAAGAGTTAACATAAACTGTCTGTCTCCTTTTTTTTTTTTTTTTTTAAATAACACACTCTGGCCATTTGTTTTATTCTCGTCACTTCCACGTGTGTCATTATTGGTCGCTTGTTTTTTTTGTAACTTGTCGTCTGGTCATTTAAATGCTGACGTGTTTACCTTTTTAATTCTGTGTGTGTGTGTGTGTGTGTGTGTGTGTGTGTGTGTGTGTGTGTGTGTGTGTGTGTGTGTGTGTGCTCTCAGGGTGTGAGCCTCACACAAGCCAAGGAAAAGGGTCAGCTGGTTTTCCTGGAGGGGCTGAAGGAGTCGCTGTCGGTTTTGATTCCTCAGGAAACCGACGCAGGAAGTGAAGCCATGGGCTTCCTCAGGTGCGAAGAAGAAGAGCCTCACATTTCTGCACCTGGTCGTCTGACCCGCACAGACGTCTATATTTTCACGGTCGCGTGGCTTCACGTGGTCGTTTCCCCCTCGTGTTTCCTGACGTCCACAACAGACGCACAAACCCTGTAGTGACGACACGCATTTACCAGTTTGATGTCGTGTTGCTCATCTCTCTCTCTCTCTCTCTCTCTCTCTCTCTCTTTCTCTCTTTCTCTGTCTGTATGTCTCTCTCTCTCTCTCTCCCCCCTCCCTGACTCTTTCTCTCTCTCTCTCTCTCTCTCTCCCACTCTCTCTTCCCCCTCTCCCCCCTCTATCCACTCTCTCTCCCCTCTCTGTCTCTCTCTCCCCCCTCTCTCTCTCTTCTCTCTCTCTCCCCTCTCTTCTCTCTCTCTCTCTCCCCTCTCTGTCTCTCTCTCTCTCTCTCTCTTCTCTCTCTCTCCCCCTCCCCGACCTTTCTCTCTCTCTCTCTCTCTCTCTCTCTCCTCTCTCCTCTCTCTCTCCCTCTCTCTCTCTCTCTCTCTCTCTTCTCTCCCTCTCTTCTCTCCCCTCCCTGACTCTTTCTCTCTCTCTCTCTCTCTCTCTCCCTCTCTCTCCTCCTCTCACCTCTCTCTCCCCCTCTATCCCTCTCTCTCTCTCTCTCTCCCCTCTGCCCTCTCTCCTCCCTCTCTCTTCTCTCTCTCTCCCCCTATCCTCTCTCTCTCTCCTCTCTGTCTCTCTCTCTCCCCCCTCCCTGACTCTTTCTCTCTCTCTCTCTCGCTCTCTCTCTCTCTGTCCCCACTCTCTCTCTCTCTCTCCCCTCTTTGTCTCTCTCTCCCCTCTCTCCCCCCTCTCTCTCTCTCTTCTCTCTCTCTCTCCCCCCTCCCTGACTCTTTCTCTCTCTCTCTCTCGCTCTCTCTCTCTCTTTCCCCCTCTCTCTCCTCCCTCTATCCACTCTCTCTCTTCTCTCTCTCTCTCTCCCTCTCTCTCTCCCTCTCTCCCCTTTGATTATCTTCATCCCTCCCGTCCTCCGTCTCCAGGGACCCTGCCGTCGGCCTGAAGAGTCTCTACGAGTTCGTCCGGTCCAGTGCGACCAGCCCTGCCTCCAGCGAGCCGGAGGCGGAGTCGGAGGCGTGGGGACCCCCGGTGCTGCTGGTGGACGACCTCAGCGTGCTGCTGAGTCTGGGGGCGAGCGCCGGCGCCGTGCTGGACTTCAGCCACTACTGCCGAGCCACCGTCTGCTCCCGGCTGCAGGTTAGACCCTCGCCGTCCCAGCGCCATTTATTTCCGAGGACTCGTGTCTCATGGACATAACTCTGACCGCGACCGCAGGGCAACGTGGTGATGCTGGCGCGCTGCGATGGGGAAGAGGAGGAGGAGGAGGAGGAGGGGGAGGGAGGCTCGGAGAGGCTTCTGAAGGGCCTGACCCACCAGTGTAGCCTCACGCTTCATGTACAGGGTCTCCCCACTGGCTACTGCAGGGACATCCACGGGCAGGTGAGTGTGTGTGTGTGTGTGTGTGTGTGTGTGTGTGTGTGTGTGTGTGTGTGTGTGTGTGTGTGTGATTCACAGACTTCTGCTGCACACACAATGCTGCGTTTAAAGACTATTTTCATTATTGATTCATCTGACAATACTTTTCTCAATGAATGTCAGAAAATATTTTTTTTTAAAAAGCTGACTTTTGTCCAACCAAAAGTTTATATATAAGATTTTTAGTCTTCTATTAAAAACATTTGGTCGGACAAAAGCTTTTTGGCGGATTTTTTTTGTAGATTTTTGCTTTAAAAAATTACCAAATTTATTACAGTTGTATTTTTTGGGATCCCCTCATTCATGTATCGACTCGTCATGTCAGCACTACTTGATGAGTTTGACATATAAATAAAAATAAATAATAAAATTGTAATAAATCTGTACAAATGTTAACAATGTCCCCATTACCTGCATCACCAATAACCTACATTCAATTATGGTGTTTTTAGATTATAACCTTTTTAAAGTATTAATATCCGAGTAAAATCCGTGCACATCCGGCATCAATAACTTCTAATAGTGACGCACATGGTCTCCTAAAGGATACATGGTCTCCTAAAGGATACATGGTCTCCTGAAGGATACATGGTCTGTTAAAGGATACATGGTCTCCTGAAGGATACACGGTCTCCTGAAGGATACACGGTCTCCTAAAGGATACATGGTCTGTTAAAGGATACATGGTCTCCTGAAGGATACACGGTCTCCTAAAGGATACATGGTCTGTTAAAGGATACATGGTCTCCTGAAGGATACATGGTCTCCTGAAGGATACACGGTCTCCTAAAGGATACATGGTCTGTTAAAGGATACATGGTCTCCTAAAGGATACATGGTCTGTTAAAGGATACATGGTCTCCTAAAGGATAAATGGTCTGTTAAAGGATACATATTAAAGGATACATGGTCTCCTAAAGGATACACGGTCTCCTAAAGGATACATATTAAAGGATACATGGTCTGTTAAAGGATACATGGTCTCCTAAAGGATAAATGGTCTGTTAAAGGATACATATTAAAGGATACACGGTCTCCTAAAGGATACACGGTCTCCTAAAGGATACATATTAATGGATACATGGTCTGTTAAAGGATACATGGTCTCCTAAAGGATAATGGTCTGTTAAAGGATACATATTAAAGGATACACGGTCTCCTAAAGGATACACGGTCTCCTAAAGGATACATATTAATGGATACATGGTCTGTTAAAGGATACATGGTCTCCTAAAGGAGATGTATCCTGTATCTGTTATATTTCAAGGGATCAATAACAACATAAAGATGTAAACAGTGTTTCCTCTGGTCTCCAGGTGGAGGTGAGCTGGAGGAGGAGACAAGGCGACGGGCGCTGCGCGCAGAAGAAACTCTTCCAGTACAAAGTGCACGACAAAGGAGCCTCCTTCTTTGCTCCGGGGACGTCCAGCGCCGTCCTCTAGTCCACTAGTCCACTAGTCCTCTAGTCCACTAGTCCCCTAGTCCCCTAGTCCCATGTCCTCTAGTCCCCACCGCCTCGACCAGACCTCCGAATCCCCGCCCACTTCTCTTTCTCTCAGATATTCGATTCAGGGACGTGAAAACAAAATGTCCGTTGAGTTTGCTGAAGACCGTTTACACGTTAGAGGACCGACTGGCGTCACGGTCGTTTATTTGCCGAGTACGTTGCAGGTGAAAGGTGCATAACGATAAATGAAGACGTAGAATGAATATTGTGGACCGATAAACTAAATAAAAACACACACACACACACACACACACACACACTGGTCAAAGGGATGAACATGAACACATGAGATGACTGTTCTCACTGAATGGATTTTGTTTGAGTAAAAATAAAAAATAAATAAAAAGTGTAGCATTGTGTAATTCGCTGTGTGACCACCAGAGGTCGCTGTGTCCTCGCGTCTCTCGTTCTCTCTCTACCCCCCCTCCCCTCCCTCTGACGACCAGCCTCTCTGAGTCGCAGCTCGCTGCATGTCGTCCCCTAACCCACTAGATATAAGATTCCAAAACAAAGGAGTAACCCGCCGGCTGCTCGTCGCTTCACCGCAGCGACCTGAACGCGTGAGGGTCACCTGAAGTCTGTGCAGGTGTGTGAGGGTCACCTGAAGCCCGTGCAGGTGTGTGAGGATCTCCTGAAGTCTGTGCAGGTGTGTGAGGAAGCTACAGCCCGTTAGCTTTGAGCTAGCATCGTTTTAATCTCTCCCACAATAATAACCGGTGAGAGTTGTTGGGAGCCATGAGCTGAGCGGCGGCAGTTGCGCGACGAGGTGGCCGTTGCGTAACTCTCCCGCGTCGGCCGACGGACGTCCAGGACCCTCGTCGGCCAACCTGAACGTCGTCACGTTGCTAAAGCGAGCTAACGTTTCGGCGTCGTTTGGTCGCTCTGTTCGCCTCAAAGTATCCCGGTAGTTTCACCGGGAGTTTAACGGGGTTGTTCGTGACCATATGTTCTCATTATTTCTCTTCGATTGTGACCCCGGTTCAAGTAACTAAAGTTACACACGTTAACTTTAGCTAGCTAGTAAGCTAACGACTGCCGTCACTGGGTTTTTATTGTCGTTAATTCTGGAGTCAATATTTTTTTTTTTTTTACTTTATTCCCAAATTCGTGTGCGAGTATTAACTTCAGACGTAACAACGTTTTAAAATAAATGTTTATCGAGCACAGCCTTCAGAAAACTGGTGACTGACGTTAGCTAGCTAGCTAGCTAGCTGCTTTCACGCCAGTGAGCGTCGGTTTACGTCAGTTTGCAGGTTTACGTCAGTTAGCGTCAGTTTACGTCAGTTTGCAAGTTAATGCTGATTCCTTATTAAAAACGATTGATTCGTTAGTTGCCTATTGGTTCAAACAGCGAGGCTCATATTTAATAATAAATTAGTTAATTATTTGCATAATAAGTGGGTTTCTACACCATCTCATGTTAAACTATTTGAATTGTTTATGGTTTAAAGAAGGGATTATTACATCTGAGGGGAATCCTCTTGTTGTGAAGTAAAGAAACACTTTTACACTATTTACCTGCGGACCAATCCTCGCAGCCAGCTTTGTTTCCTGGCAGGCGATGTTGCCACAGGGTTGCATCAGCCCCACCATCACCTGTCTTGTGATGCACGTGTCACCCATTTGTGCAGTTCAACGTGAACTACGTTGTAAAGACAGTTCAGTTACATGTGCAGGAGAACGATGCACACATTAAAAAAAAGTGCTTTATAACCAGCAGATCTAAATAATCTCAGTGTGTCATCTTCTTCTTCTTCCTCTAAATGTGTCAGGAAAAGGACTCGCCTGTTACACATAGCTCCCCATTACATCACGGTTACTGATTGACAGGGTATTTCCCTCTTTTTGCCACAGGCTCTGGTTGTAAAAGGCCGTGTTGCAGTAATCTTCTTGTCTTTTACAGCAGGACTAATGGGCGTCTCTGATCAGAGGAGCGTGCTCTCACATTATGCAACCGTGGGATTGAGAATGGACACGGCCTGAGAACTCTCTGGGATGTTTTGGGGGTATTGGTATAGTTTCTTTGGGGGTGGCCTGCAGTAATTCACTGGAAGATATATTTAATAAGGCATATAAATGCATTGGATGATACAGAAAGTAGCTGATATGCCACTGAATTCTTTAAATCCTAGAGATGCTTTCAAGTTGAGCATTTTATGGAGTGTTGAAAAGAGGTAAGCCTGTGCTTCTTTTTTTAATTTTTTTTTTTTATTCTTTGACATTTCTGAGCACACTGTCTTAGTTTTGATTCAGAACGTCCATAAACTTGGTGCACTATTTTTCTCACAGGGATGTTTTATAAGATTTGCAACGTGACACCCTGTGTCGGTCATGTCTCTGGCTGTGTTTGTTTGCAACCAAGTGTGCTGGCTCCTCACGTGTGAGGCATATAGACCGTTCTTTGTTTGCATATCAGTTGCCCCGGCACCTATGCGCAGCAGCACAGGGTTATTCAACCCCAGACAATTTCCCTTCGTAACGTCGTGGATATTTATTTGTGGCATGAGCAGAAATAGTGGGGTTTTGGGGTTTTGGTTTTTTTTTTTTTAAGTAGCTGGGTGTCATCCCAACAAAACAACCATCCGACCAGACAGAATAGGATTTCTAAACAATTGCTGGTCACCTGCCAAAGTGGCTGCAGAGAAACACAAACCAGTCCACCAGCGCTCAGCCTGCAAACTTTTGCTGCTTTTGAGACGTGTGTGTGTCAGCATGCTGCTGCATACAGGACAGGCTGGGAGGCAGCCTGCAGGGCAGGGAAGCAGCCTGTCCTGGGAGGGAGGGAGGGAGGGAGTTGGTGGGCCGGGCCATAGGCCCTGAGCCCTGCTCGTTGAGTTTCCGATCGGCTCAATCCCGGATTAGTGCACTGACGGAGACGCTGCTGAGCCCCTTTGCGCCAAATCAGGTCTCGCTGCTCCACTAATGCAACCCCACGGCACGCAGTGAACCGGACAAGCCGCTGAGGGAGGGAGGGAGGGAGGGAGGGAGATGGAGGCGTTCGCTGAAAGTTTTCCCTCGCGAGAAAGTGAGCAGGACCTGGCCGAGAGTCGACCTTCCCACGGAGAGACGGGAGAGTCACTTCAAAGCCTGTTTTGACCTTTTTTTTTTTTTTCTTTTTTTTTTTTGTTTGTTGGCAGGACCCATTGTGCAAGCTTTCCCGGGACACGTTGCTGTTCTTAGTGCATAGGGTATTTATAACAGCAGATCAAGAGAACTCAAATTCCTCCCGGGGCATGTTTCCGCTGCTCCCGGGGGGACGAGGGGAGCACTGCGTTAACCACAAGGCGCTGCTGAGGCTTAAAACACCCGGCGGCAGGTCTCCCGTTGGCAGGTACGTGTCCCGGAGCAGGTCGGTGCATCGTGGGAACGGCCGACGGGACGCAGCGCTGTTGTTGTTGTTGTTGTTGTTGTTGTTGTTGTTGTTATCGTTATCGGCACCACGCGATAGGTTGAGGGCTCAGTGACCACACTGTAAAAATCCATTATTATTATTATTATTATTATTATTCAGTGACGTCATATTGTGGAGGTCTTGAACATACCGTGTTTATCGCTTTTTTTCTTTTTTTTACAAATTTCTTCTTAAATTGTTCAAAGCAAGTGTGATTTCTTTTTTTTTTTTTTTTTTTTTTATTTTTTTTTATAAAACTAAACCAAATGAATCGTGCACGGTTTTTTTTTTTTTTTTTTTTTTTAATTATTTAAACTAGAGTTTTCATTGATGTAAGTAGTGACACAGTTCATGGCAGTACACTTTGTGTTTTTTTTTTTTATGAAATCGGTTAAATATTGTCCTATTGGTATTAAATGTACTGGCATTGGAAAAGCTGGCAACGGTGACTGTTTGAAAACTTTAACGATTAATCGATTGTCAACATAGTTGCCAAACTTGCTGATTTTACTTTTCTCTGTCAACTAAAACTGTGAAATGTGTTGCACGTTAGATCATCTGTTTTCTTAATTTCATATCTTTGGAAAAAAGACTTGACTATTTACTCGTGTTTTAGAAGAGTCAAGAGCCAAAGGTGACGTCATGAAATTGTTTATTTTATTGTTTAAGAAACTCAATTCTCGAAGGTTTAAAAAAAAAATATAATGGGACGCAGTAAATTCTCATATTTCAGATGCGTGAATGTGAATTATTTTCTGCCTATTAAATGATTGAAACTATTGAATTATTAAATATTTGTCAATCTGTGAACTGATTAATTGGACCTTCCTCCTCGGCCGGGCTTATCCCTCTGTGGTTTCCTCCCTGAGTGGAAGTCAAATTTACCAACTGTCCAATAACAAAAGGCCTTTATCTGGTGAACCTTGTGGTGTTTTTATTTTTTTATTTATTCTTTTGATCGATGAAGCATCTGCTTGCTTCAGTCAGGCTGCTAAGCCGGAGTCGCATGTTTCCTTCTGGGGTGAATGCGTCCGCACCTTTTTGGCTTCTGAATGAGCCGTGTGTTTGAGTCATGTGACCCTTGTATGAGCTGGTCTGAAGGAAAAACACACGGTGCCTTTAGTCGGAACGTGGAGTACGTAACCAGTTATGTGTTGAGGACAGAGCTTCGCTTTATGAACTGGCCTCTGCCTGTGCGTAAGGGCCGGTACGTGTTTCCATGGAGATCTTTGGCGGGATTTTCCCCCCACGCGATGAAAGTTGATTTTTTTTTATTATGTATATCTATCTATCTAGTACCCAAAGAGGTTAATAAATACGTATTGTTTCACATGTATGAACCATAACTATTTGAGAAAGGGACGTAGTCATTGTGACGTCACCCGTTGTTTTGTGGACTGATGTTTTGAGGCCTTGAGTTCGGCGATTACGGCCGACGCCATGTTGGTTTTTTTTGCAACCGATGAACGGAAGTTACTATATTTGGAATGAGGAGTCGTATAGACTTCGTATGTGTTTCTAGAGACCTAGTGATTGGCAGAGACCTGTCAATCACCTTGTAGCCCCGCCCTAAAGCATCCCCTGCTTTATGGTCTGTTTGACTCTAAATGGACCATAATTTACTAAATGAACATCATGCTGTATTGAAGAAGACTTGAAACTAGAGATTGAGACATAAACTCATCAATGTTTACTGAGGGAATAAATCAAGAGAGAAGTAGTCATTTTCTATAGACTTCTATACAACCAGAGGAGTCGCCCCCTGGTGGTCAGGAGAGAGAATGCAGCTTTAACACATGAAGCTTTGACTTCTATACAACCAGAGGAGTCGCCCCCTGGTGGTCAGGAGAGAGAATGCAGCTTTAACACATGAAGCTTTGACTTCTATACAACCAGAGGAGTCGCCCCCTGGTGGTCAGGAGAGAGAATGCAGCTTTAACACATGAAGCTTTGACTTCTATACAACCAGAGGAGTCGCCCCCTGGTGGTCAGGAGAGAGAATGCAGCTTTAACACATGAAGCTTTGACTTCTATACAACCAGAGGAGTCGCCCCCTGGTGGTCAGGAGAGAGAATGCAGGTTTTAAGACACTCCAACATCGGCAGAACTGGAGCTTGTGCTGGTATTAACTCTAGAAAACTATACAGCATCCAGAGGTCACATAAAGTGCCACGTCAGCTCTAAATTCATAGTTTTTAATAGCACAACACGTGGACTTTAGTTTAAGCATTTCGATTAGAATCTGAATCAAAGTACACCCATTTATAGACCGTTATGGGGCATCAACATGACCTATAATTATAAACCAGCTGCTGGTTTCTACTCTCCAGTCCTGCTCGTGGGCTTCACAACACATTTTGATAATTGACTAATTGTTTGTCATGTATCAAGAAGTGGCAAACATTTGATTGTGTATTCTGTTTCTCTTCGGTTTATGCAATTGTACATTTAATACCTTTTTTTTTTTTTTTTAACTGGACAAAACCAGCTATTGGCAAAGCTCTGTGAACTTGTGATTTCAGACATTTCATACCTTTAACTATAGCACCTTTGTTGTTGGCTACATCTTGCACTACTGTTTCATTTTGTTAGTTAATTTAATTTAATATTATTCTATTCTATTTGTTGTATATATTGTTCTTTTCTTATGTAAAAATGCTGCTGTACTGAAAAATCTTTCCCTTGCGGGATTAATAAAGTATATATATCTCTCTTTAAAGGGAAAAAAGTTAATTATATAATTTATCTTTTACAAATCTGCCTAGTAACCCCCTAAAAAAAAAAAAAACGCACTTCATGGAGGACATCCTCTACCTCTTATAGATTGTACACTATGCCACAGATATCTTGGGTAAAAGTTAGTTTTTAGTATATAAATTGTTATTTATACCAACTGTGTGTGATGTAGCTGTCGGGTGAATGTATGCGTGTGTGTGTGTGTGTGTGTGTGTGTGTGTGTGTGTGTGTGGGAGTGGGAGGGGGAGGGTGGACAAAACTGGATTTTGTGTGCACATAAAGCTTCCACTGTGTTAAAGGGAGATTTAAATGACCTCTTATTGTTCTCGTCGCTCCTCCAGGTCCCTGGATGCCCCGCGGCGCTCCGTCCTCGGCCGCGCAGTGCTTCCCAATGGCCGGAAGTTGACCCCGCCCACCAGGATGACGCTGCGCGAGCGGCTGAGAGAGAAGATCTCGGCGGCTTTCTACCGCCACGGGCTGCTGTGTGCCTCCTACCCAGTACCCATCATCCTCTTCACCTCCGCCAGCATCCTCACCTGCTGGTAGGTGTTCTGTCTGGCCCGTTTGGATTCAAGTGTTTTCATGTAAATTACCAGAATTTTAAGAGCGCTTTGAGAGGTTTCTGTAAACACTTCTACAGCAAAGATGGAGGCTCATTAAACAAAGCAAAACTTTTTAGAAGTGTGTGTGTGTGTGTGTGTGTGTGTGTGTGTGTGTGTGTGTGTGTGTGTGTGTGTGTGTGTGTGTGTGTGTGTGTGTGTGTGTGTGTGTGAGAACCATAGACTATATAAGAAGTGGACGTAGTCCTTGTGACGTCACGCGTCCATATTTGGAATGCGGAGAAGTGATGTAGAGACGGTGTTTACGTCTCAGTAGCAGCATCGACCTGTCAATCACCTTGTAGCCCCGCCCCTAAAGCATCCCCTGCTTTATGGTCTGTTTGACTCTAAATGGACCATAATTTACTAAATGAACATCATGCTGTATTGAAGAAGACTTGAAACTAGAGATTGAGACATAAACTCATGTTTACAATGTTTACTGAGGGAATAAATCAAGAGAGAAGTAGAGTCATTTTCTCATAGACTTCTATACAACCAGAGGAGTCGCCCCTGGTGGTCAGGAGAGAGAATGCAACTTTAACACATGAAGCTTTGACTTCTATACAACCAGAGGAGTCGCCCGCTGGTGGTCAGGAGAGAGAATGCAGCTTTAACACATGAAGCTTTGACTTCTATACAACCAGAGGAGTCACCCCCTGGTGGTCAGGAGAGAGAATGCAGCTTTAACACATGAAGCTTTGACTTCTATACAACCAGAGGAGTCGCCCCCTGGTGGTCAGGAGAGAGAATGCAGCTTTATGACACTTTCTCATCGGCTTCACTCGGCAGAACCGGAGGTTGCCGCCTGATAAAACAACACACACAGAGGGAGTCATTTTTATTCTCGGCTCAGTTAGAAATGACTCCACTATATCTGTACATTGTTGCAATATTAATGCTCTGAAAATACTTGCTCCATAAATACTTAAAGGATAAAAGATTGACGTGTCTGATTAGTAAGTAGTATTTGATACCGCGTAGATTTAGTCTTTTGTGAGGGATTGACAGTTGGGGCCGGTGTTGGATTTCGATCTCTGACCCCGAACAATCTCGGTATCGTGTGTAGACGGACTGAACTGAGGGGAAAGTGATTGGTTAGACAAGTAACCGGCTCAGCTCGTCTGAACTGGCCATCTGCACGCACACATAACAGCCCCCCCACCCCTCCCACCCCCCACCCCCATGCTGACACCACGACACAAACACTCCCACATTTTCTACTTTTGCTAAGTCTCTGGTTCAAAAGAGAGGCCGCGGGTCAGAGAGTCGGCCCGAGCGCTCCAGCGGAGGCGTTGTGAAGCAATCTCGGCGATCCGAAACGCACACGCGGTGCACCTGCTGCGAGCTGTCCTCGCGGCACCTTGCAAGGGAGGGGGAGGGGGAGGGGGAGGGGGTGAGGGGGGGGCAACGGACGGACGGACAGACGACCGACCGACACCCCGGGGCGATGAGAAGAGAAAATAAAAAGAGCCGGACGACGTGGGACGTTAAAGGCACGGCCCCCGAGCAGAGGGCTGTGAGAAAATGGCCCTTGTGAGAATGGGAGGCCTGTCCCTCCATCTGCCTGACAGGAGGGGGGCTGGCTGCGCACAAAAGAGGCCTTTGTGGAGGTACAGTGACCTTGCAGAGTGGGGGAGGCACGGACGGAGGGAGGGAGGGAGGGAGGGAGAGAGAAAAACACAGAAGTGAGGTTTCCATTGAAACTGACAAGCAAACTTGAAAGCGAGTAATATTTGTGCTCCTCGTGGACGGTCATAATGTCACTGATCAATAACGGTGACTCAGCAAATGCTTTCATCACTCGCTCCTCAGTTTTGGGATCGATTCCCGGACCCTCACAATCTCTCTTCCAGGAAATACCAGGACTCAGATCTCAGACCTCCGAAACTTTGTTATTGTTCTCAAACAAAGTGTTGTGCAATAACAAATTGGGAAAGCCGATGATGTCGTCAGACATTATGCTGATTTCACGGATCCGAGTTTAACGCGTCAATTTGCTGTGAAAAATAAATAAATAAATAATAATAATAATATTTTTTACCCCCTCAAATGACCACCTCTGGGTCGCTGCTGTAAACGCAGCTCTTGACATCATGCTTGACGAATGACAGCTCGACACCGAGCCTCTGTAGTTTCTCTCTCTCACACACACACACACACACACTCTCTCTCTCTCTCTCACTCACTCACTCACTCACTCACACACTCACTCACTCACTCACTCACACACTCACACAGGGTAAGAAATGGGGTTGGTTTGGTGTTACGAGGAAACATGATTCATAAGGACTCGCCCATTTCCAGGAGGAACGGGGGGGGGGGAATGTTCTCTATGCGTCAGGTTCTCAAGTATCTGCGGGTCTGTCTGGTGTCTAAATGATGCGTTCTGGGTCCCGCTTTGAACTGAATTTCCTGGAAACGTTTCCAACAGATCGGCAGACTTTTAGAGGTTCACTCATTCCCACAATTGTGTTTCCTATCTCAAACCCCCCTCCCACCCTCCCTCCTCTCCTCTCCTCTCCTCTCCTCTCCTAGCTATCCGTTATTGAGGCTTCCCCTGCCTGGGACGGGTCCTGTGGAGTTCACCACAGGGGTGCGAGACTACAGCGTCCCTTCCCATGAGCCTCAGGGAGACCTCGGGGAACGGCCCGACTGGGTAAGAGAACACGTTTTCATATCCATCCCAGAACTTCTCCTCATTCGTAGAATATCTCAACCTTTTTTTTTTTTTAATCCTGGTCGTCATCCCGACCCACGACGGGTCACAATCTGACATCTGAACCCTAAACGTCCCAACGTTGGCCTCACTCTGAAAGCCAAAGCTGCGTACAGGTCCTCCAGCAAAGATGGAGGCTCATAAATAATCAAAGAAGGGCTCACTTACTTTCACCGTCTTGAGTTCTCGTTTAATCAGCTGTCATTCATCTTTGTCAGATTACCTGCTAATGCAGCTGGTTCAGTAGACAAACTGTGTGTGTGTGTGTGTGTGTGTGTGTGTGTGTGTGTGTGTGTGTGTGTGTGTGTGTGTGTGTGCAGTACCGGGGTCCTCCGGTTGCCTACATCCAGCAGGTGTTGGTGAAGGCGGCGGTGTCTCCGTGGGACAGCAGCCTGGTGCCGGTGGACGTGTTTCGGTCGCCGCTGGGTCGAGCCTTCAGTCTGCTGGAGGAGATACGCAACCACGTCCACTCTGACGGGTAAACACACACACACACGTACGGGTGGATGACAGGCAATCCGCTGTATTTAAAATGGAGAACAGAGATAAATCAAACAAATCAGTTTTGTCATTTTCAATCGATTTTCAAAATGGTTGCAGGTCAGTTTTTTTTTTTTTTTTGGACGAATGTATTATCTTTAGAGGAGGAGAAGCCAAACTGAATACGTAAAGTCCGTCCTCTGTGTTTTTTTTTTAAACGCTGCTGCACGTTGGCGTCCGTCACCCAACACGTGCTCAGAAGTTCAAAGTCAGGCCGTGAACCCAAAACTATTTATTACTCCTTCGGACGAGAGAGAAAGAAAAACATCTGTGTGTCCTTCAAAAGAAACAAACCTGCTACAAGAATGCTGATTTGTGGTTTTCTGTATTTAATTAGATTAAAGTTATCTTCAGCTCAAATAATAATTACTTGAGGAGCTTTTGTTGGCTTTGTTAATATCTTTCCTCTCACCTCCTCCCCTGTGTTCCTCCCCCTCTCCCCCTCCCATCAGCTCCGGGGTCCGCAGTCTGGAGACGCTGTGTCTCCAGGTGACGGACCTGTTTCCGGGGTTACGGCGGATGCAGTCGGTGCTGCCCGAGCACGGCTGCCTGCTCGTGTCGCCCGGCAACTACTGGCAGAACCAGCGGGAGCTGTTCGACCTGGACCCCGACCTCCTCAAGACCATCCAGAAACACGAGCCGAAGGGCCTGCACACCTCGGCCACGCTGCGAGGTAGGGACGAGGAGACGTGAGGGCAGAGAGGTGTGGGATGTCGCATTTTAGAATTGACACAGACAAACGAGGAAGTTTTTAATTGTAGAGTTGAGGTTCAAGTGCTGGCCTTTCATGCACCCCTAAACCGTCCTGGTGTTGTTTCGTGTGCTTTCGTTCGGAAGAGCGCGGTGAAAAGCTTTATTTATTTATTTATTTTTTAAATGGGGTTGTGTGAGGTATTTAGCCATAGTCGGTGGCGGCTGGTAGACCTGTCAAAGGAGACCGGTGGCTTTGAAGAGATCACAGATATAACGGCTTCGGTTCCCGGTCGTAAAAATATTCTAAATACAGTATTTATTTATTTATATATATATATATATTAATTATAGTTTTATTTATTTATTAATTATAATGTTATTTATTTATTAATTATAATTTTATTTATTTATTAATTATAATTTTATTTATTTATTAATTATAATTTTATTTATTTATTAATTATAATTTTATTTATTTATTAATTATAATTTTATTTATTTGTTAATTATAATTTTATTTATTTTTATTAATTAATTACATTTTAAGTCCCGCCTGCCATCACACAGTGACTGGATAAGCACCTCCCTACAACCCAACTTCGATCAGTCCTGCATTGTCCCTTTTAAGGCTGAATCCACACATGTTTGTGACCACGAATGCTCTTTTGCACAGACTCACTCTTTTGCCTTGACCCGTGACACAGATCGATAGAGTGGAAAATAACTCGGTCCGTCAAAATTCCCGAGCACGCGTGTGACCATGCGACAACAAGCGTTTGGTAAACACGAGTAATCAAATTAAATAAATAATAAATGTAAGCGAATAAATGTATCCACTAGTTTTCACTTTCTTGCAGCCAAATGTTGATTCTGTGTAATATTAATATATTTATTTTTCACGCCCAGAAGTTATTTGGTCTCGCATAAAAATAATTTAGTGCCACAGATCTTACTGAATGTAGCTTCGGAGCTTAAAAACCTGCTTTTTAAAGTTTTTTATTTTTTTTTATTTTATTGTGTATATTTTCCCAAGTAGGATTATTTTCATGTTTTTATTACTCCCGTAACATTATATATATATTTCTTTTAAAAATAGCTAATTTTTCTAACTTTTCACTGTAATCCATGGTATTAATCTTGGTGAGTTGGTATGAAATGAGTAGAAAACCCTCGGTTTAACTTTAGCCGCAGGAGCGCTGCTCCATATCCGTCTTTCATACAAACCTTTT
>JACSYO010001476.1:0-5000 GCA_016806645.1 Ophiodon elongatus
TATATATATATATATATATATATATATATATATATATATATATATATATATATGTGTATATATATTCTCTGATATGTATTGATCAGAGGACCTAGACTAATGTTAATACATGAAGAGAGTCCGATATTGATCAGACTGCAGAGTGTGTGTGTGTGTGTGTGTGTGTGTATATGATTGTGTGTGTGTGTGTGTGTGGGTGGGTGTGTGTCTCAGTAACCCAGCCAGTCTGCCTGCAGCAACTGCTGCAATGCATTCTGGGAGCAGGAGGAGGGAGAGGCAGCCTCCTCTCCTCTTACCCCCCCTCTCTCTGTCTCTGCCTCCTGATTGGCTGCTGGTTGGCCCAGCTGACTGCCCTCTGTCAGACGGAGAGAGGGAGAGACAGGGAGGGTGATGGAGGCTACAGCGATGGGGTGAGCTGCCATTTTCTGTTTCTCTATCCACAATCTATTCTTCTTTATTCATCCGTCCTCCTCTGTCTTTGTTTTTATTTTCATGTCAAAGGGATTATTGAGAGAGGAGGGAGAGGGAGGAGGTTGGGGGAGGGGGGGAAGGACAGGGGGAGGACGGGAGGGGACGGGGGAGGATGGAGGATAAGCGGGAGGTTGTTCTTTTCTTCTCTCATTGTCTGCTGTCTGGTGTGTTTTTCTTCTTCTTTGGTGGATTTGATTTGCGCTGTGTGTGTTTCCTGTAACGGGTGAGAGAGGGAGGATGGGTGGAGGGAGGGGGGAGGGGGGGCAGGGATGATGGAGAGAGGAGGGAGAGAAAATGGCCGACCGGTGATGGAGGATGGAGGCAGAGGGAGGAAATAAAAGAAGGATGGTGATGATGATGATGATGATGAGAGGAGCAGAGGCTGTCTTCTATTGTCTTAATGTCTTCTATTGTCTTCTATTGTTCCAGCTGATCAGGATCAGACTGTTTAATCATCACAACGGATTATTGATTAATTATTGATGTGAGGTAGTTATAGCTCTCTGTAGCTGACATGCAGTACTGTGTACCTGTAGTACTGTGTACATGTAGTACTGTGTACATGTAGTACTGTGTACATGACCTGTAGTACTGTGTAGCTGACATGCAGTACTGTGTACCTGTAGTACTGTGTACATGTAGTACTGTGTACATGACCTGTAGTACTGTGTAGCTGACATGCAGTACTGTGTACATGTAGTACTGTGTACATGACCTGTAGTACTGTCTAGCTGACATGCAGTACTGTGAAGGTGACATGTAGTATGTGTAGGTGACATGAAGTACTGTGTAAATGACATGTAGTACTGTGTAGATAGTACTGAAGGTGACATGTAGTATTGTGTAGGTGACATGAAGTACTGTGTAGCTGACATGAAGTACTGTGTAAATGACATGTAGTACTGTGTAGATGACATGTAGTACTGTGAAGGTGACATGAAGTACTGTGTAGCTGACATGCAGTATTGTGTAGATGACATGTAATTACTGTGTACATGACCTAAAGTACTGTGTAGGTGACATGAAGTACTGTGTAGCTGACATGTAGTATTGTGTAGATGACATGTAGTACTGTGAAGCTGACATGAAGTACTGTTGTAGCTGACATGCAGTATTGTGTAGCTGACATGCAGTACTGTGAAGGTGACATGTAGTATTGTGTAGCTGACATGCAGTACTGTGAAGCTGACATGTAGTATTGTGTAGCTGACATGCAGTACTGTGAAGCTGACATGTAGTACTGTGTAGCTGACATGCAGTACTGTGTAGGTGACATGTAGTACTGTGAAGGTGACATGAAGTACTGTAGGTGACATGCAGTATTGTGTAGATGACATGTAGTACTGTGTAGATGACATGTAGTACTGTGTAGGTGACATGAAGTACTGTGTAGCTGACATGTAGTATTGTGTAGATGACATGTAGTACTGTGAAGCTGACATGAAGTACTGTGTAGCTGACATGCAGTACTGTGTAGCTGACATGCAGTACTGTGAAGGTGACATGTAGTATTGTGTAGCTGACATGCAGTATTGTGTAGGTGACATTCAATACTGTGAAGGTGACATGCAGTACTGTGTAGATGACATGCAGTACTGTGTAGGTGACATGTAGTACTGTGAAGGTGACATGTAGTACTGTGAAGGTGACATGCAGTACTGTGTAGATGACATGCAGTACTGTGTAGGTGACATGTAGTACTGTGAAGGTGACATGCAGTACTGTGAAGGTGACATGAAGTACTGTGTAGGTGACATGTAGTACTGTGAAGGTGACATGCAGTACTGTGAAGGTGACATGAAGTACTGTGTAGGTGACATGTAGTAATGTGAAGGTGACATGCAGTACTGTGTAGATGACTTGAAGTATTATGTACTGTTATGATTAAACTGCAGTGTTGTGGTACTACATTGATAAAGTACTGCACATTAAACTACTGTGTGTTGTGATCAGTTGGTGAATCATGTGACAGTCACACAGTGACATCAGTGTTTGTAACTGAGAGGAAACATCACATGATGCTCACACACACACACACACACACACACAGACACACACACACACACACACACACACAGAGGCTTCTCTGTAGTATGATGAAAAAAGAAGTTAATACATGCAGAGGGAATACTCGTTATATAAAGCGGGAGACGTGATGACTGAGATGAGGTCCTCTCCTGCGTTCCTATTGGCCCTCGAGGTCCTCTCCTGCGTTCCTATTGGCTGCTCGAGGTCCTCTCCTGCGTTCCTATTGGCTGCTCGGGGTCCTCTCCTGCGTTCCTATTGGCTGCTCGAGGTCCTCTCCTGCGTTCCTATTGGCTGCTCGAGGTCCTCTCCTGCGTTCCTATTGGCTGCTCGAGGTCCTCTCCTGCGTTCCTATTGGCTGCTCGAGGTCCTCTCCTGCGTTCCTATTGGCTGCTCGAGGTCCTCTCCTGCGTTCCTATTGGCCCTCGAGGTCCTCTCCTGCGTTCCTATTGGCCCTCGAGGTCCTCTCCTGCGTTCCTATTGGCCCTCGAGCCTCCAATCAGCTGATCCGTCACCGTCTCTTAGCTGCGAGCCGGTTGGCACCACAGGGGCACCCTGTGGGCCGTAGAGCCACTGATCACTGTCGACTCGGCTGCCTCATGGCGGGTGCCGTAACAGGTGCTGCCCCCCGCCTCAACCCCCCCCCCCCTATTACCCCCCACCTCCTCCTCTTCCCCCCCCCCCCCTTTAACTCTGTTTGTATTCAGACTGAGCAGCTCAGAATTATCTCAGTTGGTGCTGAGCTAACGTTGTCTAGTACACACAGTACTACAGTCTTAGTCTTATAGTACTACAGTCTTATAGTCTTACAGTGCCCCAGTACTACAGTACCCCAGTACTACAGTCTTATAGTCCCCCAGTACTACAGTCTTATAGTCCCCCAGTACTACAGTCTTATAGTACTCCAGTCCTCCAGTCTTATAGTACTCCAGTACTACAGTCTTAGTACTCCAGTACTCTAGTACTACAGTCTTATAGTCCTCCAGTACTACAGTCTTAGTACTCCAGTACTAAAGTCTTATAGTACTCCAGTACTCCAGTCATCCAGTCCTAGTACTCCAGTCCCAGTCCTAGTAATCCAGTCCTCCAGTCCTAGTACTCCAGTCCCAGTCCTAGTACTCCAGTCCTCCAGTCCTAGTCCTCCAGTCCCAGTCCTAGTCCCCCAGTCCCAGTCCCAGTCCTAGTCCCCCAGTCCCAGTCCCAGTCCCAGTCCCAGTCCTCCGTGTGATGGTTGCTGTTGCTGTGTGCAGGTCAGCCGTGGGTCCTCCAACATGGCGGCAGCGTCGTACGACCAGCTGCTGAGACAGGTGGAGGTGTTAAAGATGGAGAACTCTAACTTACGACAGGAGCTGCAGGACAACTCCAACCATCTGACCAAACTGGAGAGCGAGGCCTCCAACATGAAGGTCAGTACTCACGATACTCAAATACTGCACGTAGTACTCACGATACTCAAATACTGCACGTAGTACTACTAAAATACTGCACACAGAACTACAGACGGGAATACTGTTAACTTTAACACCTGAGTTAATTTAGTTTGAGTCTGATTTCAGTACTTTGATTATTGGTTTTGTTAATACTACAAAGTACTCAGTACTTGTGTACAGGAAGTAATATACGTGTCTCCCTCAGTGTCTCTCTTTGAGGTGGACGACGGACACAAAATGGAGGATTTTCCTTTTCTCATTAATGATTATTTTGTTCTGCACAACTATTGAGAAGTTCACACAGAAACTGTAAAAGAACAAAAGCATAAATGTTCTCCAGTACGACAGAGAGAGGAGACGACAAGGAAGCAAGAGAGGAAACGAGGGAGAGACGTGTTTACGTGATAATCTACTTCCTGTTTACATGCTAATCTACTTCCTGTTTACATCGGCGCTCGGATGCCGTGTACGTGATGAATAGTCATGTGATGTTTGTCTTCAGGCGTGTTAGTGGGGACGGAAATCATTTAGAGAAACGATGCGGAAACGAGAACATATTAGTGTGGATGTAGTCTGCCTGTCTGTCTGTCTGTCTGTCTGTCTGTCTGTCTGCCTGTCTGTCTGTCTGCTGTTGTCTGTCTGTCTGTTGTCTGTCTGCTGTTGTCTCTCTGTCTGTCTGTCTGTCTGTCTGTCTCTCTGTCTGTCTGTCTGTCTGTCTGTCTCTCTCTGTCTCTCTCTCTCATATAAAATCAATGTCTCTCTCTCTCTCTCTCTCTGTCATATAAACTCAGCGTCTGTCTCTCTCTCTCTCTCTCTGTGTCATATAAACTCAGTGTCTCTCTCTCTCTCTCTCTCTCTCTCTCTCTCTCTCTCTCTCTGTCTATAAACTCAGTGTCTTCTCTTTTTCTCTGTCACATATTTTTTATTATTAAACCTTTATTTAACCAGATAAGTCCCATTGAGATTAAAAATCTCTTTTTCGAGGGAGACCTGGCCGAGACAGGCAGCAGCATAATAAACTCATAGTTACAGAACAAGACAAGTTACAAGAAACTAAAAGTGAAGAGACAGAGA
>JACSYO010001476.1:10000-17500 GCA_016806645.1 Ophiodon elongatus
GAGATGGTGTAGTGTAATACGTTGTGTGTCGCCCTACATGGAATGGTGTAAGCTGTGTGTCGCCCCCTACAGGTGGAGATGGTGTAGTGTAATAAGCTGTGTGTCGCTACAGATGGAGATGGTGTAGTGTAAGTGTGTGCCCAGGTGGAGATGGTGTAGTGTAATAAGCTGTGTGTCGCCCCCTACAGGTGGAGATGGTGTACAGTCTCCTGTCGATGTTGGGGACTCACGATAAAGACGACATGTCGCGGACGCTGCTCGCCATGTCGAGCTCTCAGGACTCGTGCATCGCCATGCGTCAGTCCGGCTGCCTGCCGCTGCTCATCCAGCTGCTGCACGGCAACGACAAGGACTCCCTGTTGCTAGGCAACTCCCGCGGCAGCAAAGAGGCGCGCGCGCGAGCGTCGGCAGCGCTGCACAACATCGTGCACAGCCAGCCCGACGACAAGAGGGGCCGGCGGGAGATCAGGGTGCTCCACCTGCTGGAGCAGGTGCGCCACTACTGCGAGGAGTGCTGGAGCTGGCAGGAGAACCACGAGAGGGGCGTCGACCAGGAGGACAACCCCAGTGAGTGATGTCACACTCACACCGACCAATCAGGAGGCCAGACACGTCACATGTCCAGATTTGTAAATTATCACAGTAAACCAAAGCCAGCTAACTAGCCAGCTAACTAGCCAGCTAACTAGCCAGCTAACTAGCCAGCTAACTAGCCAGCTAACTAGCCAGCTAACTAGCCAGCTAACTAGCAGACAGGCGGCCATTTTGAGATGAAAAAGAGCTCACAGAAAAGGCCTCTGTGTATGAATACTGTGTATAAGTACTGTGTATAAGTACTGTGTATAAGTACTGTGTATAAGTACTGTGTATAAGTACTGTGTGTATCGTGTCTTCAGTGCCGTCTCCAGTGGAGCATCAGATCTGTCCGGCCGTCTGCGTCCTCATGAAGCTTTCCTTCGACGAAGAACATCGACACGCCATGAACGAACTCGGTCAGTGAGACTCCTCGTCTTAACTTCTCTGACTGGTTTAATGTTACTGACTGGTTTACTGTTTACTCTGACTGGTTTAATGTTACTGACTGGTTTAATGTTACTCTGACTGGTTTACTGTTTCTGACTGGTTTACTGGTTCTCTGACTGGTTGACTGTTCCTGACTGGTTTAATGTTGCTGACTGGTTGACTGTTTACTCTGACTGGTTTACTGTTTCTCTGACTGGTTTACTGTTACTGACTGGTTGACTGGTTCTCTGACTGGTTTAATGTTCTCTGACTGGTTGACTGTTTACTCTGACTGGTTGACTGGTTCTCTGACTGGTTTAATGTTGCTCTGACTGGTTGACTGGCTTTGGTTCCTCTGGCTGACTGGTCCTCTGACTGACTGGTTGACTGGTCCTCTGACTGACTGGTCCTCTGGCTGACTGCTCCTCCCTGCCTCGTGGGCTGTGTTCCCTGCAGGCGGTCTGCAGGCGGTGGCTGAGCTGCTGCAGGTGGACTGTGAGATGTTCGGCCTGAGCAGCGACCACTACAGCGTCACTCTGAGGAGGTACGCAGGCATGGGGCTCACCAACCTCACCTTCGGAGACGTGGCCAACAAGGTGGGACACACACACACACACACACACACACACACACACACACACACACACACACCCCCTGACTCCGTGTTTCCCACCAGGCCACGCTGTGCTCCATGAAGGGCTGCATGAGGGCGATGGTCGCTCAGCTGAAGTCTGACAGTGAAGACCTGCAGCAGGTAAACTCACCGTCAGACACACACACCCCTCTGTCTCCGTTTCCTTGTTTATGTTTATACAGAAATATGTGTTTTATATAAATAAATATATATTCTGTGTTCTCCCTCCAGGTGATAGCGAGCGTGTTGAGGAACTTGTCGTGGCGCGCCGACGTCAACAGTAAGAAGACGCTGCGTGAGGTCGGCAGCGTGCGGGCGCTGACGGGCTGCGCCCTCGAGGTCCAGAAGGTAAACAAAAACATTTCTATTGTTGTTGTGTTTTCATGTGTTTTAATTTAATTAATTTAATTTAATTAATTAATTAATTTTTCTATTTTATTTTATTTTATTTTATTTTATTTTATTTTATTTATTTATTTATTTATTTATTTATTTATTTTATTTTATTTTATTTTATTTTATTTTATTTTATTTTATTTTATTTATTTATTTATTTTATTTGGAAACATTGACAGACACAATGCAGTAAACATGTACTTTAACTAATATTCCCATTGTTTTCCAGCTTTTTGTTAACACATATACAAACAAACAACAAACCTATCTCACTTAGAAGAGCAGAAAAATAAATAAATAGAAAGTCACCTCATTTCGCCGTGCCAGAAGTCATTATATATATTTATATATTTACATAAACACACAAATACACTTCATCTGAATGTAGTAAATACACGATCATCACATCAGACACGCACAAAATACCCAAAGGTCTCATGACAACAGGCCAGCAGGGTTAAAGTTACCTCTGATCTCACTGTTGCTCTCCCTTGATTTTCAAAATAAAAGTCCTCTGGAAACAGAACCATGATGACTAGAGGAGAGTAGTTTGGGGATCAGAGGGTTAAATGTTGTTTATTATTCTGAAATCAGTTTGTTTCACTCGGTTTCTCCTCCTCCCCGTCAGGAGTCGACCCTGAAGTCCGTGCTGAGCGCGCTCTGGAACCTGTCGGCTCACTGCACCGAGAACAAGGCCGACATCTGCGCGGTGGACGGCGCGCTGGCGTTTCTGGTGGGAACGCTGACGCACCGCAGCCACACCAACACGCTCGCCATCATCGAGAGCGGCGGCGGCATCCTGCGCAACGTCTCCAGCCTCATCGCCACCAACGAAGCGCACAGGTAAACAACCTGCTGACAAGTAAACAACCTGTTGACAGGTAAACAACCTGCTGACAAGTAAACAACCTGTTGACAGGTAAACAACCTGCTGACAGGTAAACAACCTGCTGACAGGTAAACAACCTGCTGACAGGTAAACAACCTGTTGACAGGTAAACAACCTGCTGACAGGTAAACAACCTGCTGACAAGTAAACAACCTGTTGACAGGTAAACAACCTGCTGACAGGTAAACAACCTGCTGACAAGTAAACAACCTGTTGACAGGTAAACAACCTGCTGACAGGTAAACAACCTGCTGACAGGTAAACAACCTGTTGACAAGTAAACAACCTGTTGACTAGTAAACAACCTGTTGACAGGTAAACAACCTGCTGACAAGTAAACAACCTGCTGACAAGTAAACAACCTGTTGACTAGTAAACAACCTGCTGACTAGTAAACAACCTGCTGACAAGTAAACAACCTGTTGACTAGTAAACAACCTGCTGACTTGTAAACAACCTGCTGACAAGTAAACAACCTGTAATAATAGTTGGTAACGTTAGCAACGACGGAAACAGCTGTTATAAAGTGCAGACCAGAGACATAGGAGGTTCCCTTCAGTTACATGGTGATGCGTTCAGGCTCTGCTCAGTGAACATGAGTACTGGCTCAAGGTAAATGATGACGTTCTCATGATGCGTTCAATGTAATCTAGTAAAACGTAGCGTTGGTGATTGGAGTAAATCAGATGTTTTCACTGTGGGTTAAATGACGGTAACTCAGGCTTCTCGTCCCTGTGTGTCGTCTTGCAGGCAGATCCTGCGTGAGCACGGCTGCCTGCCGACGCTGCTGCAGCACCTGAAGTCCCACAGTCTGACCATCGTGTCCAACGCCTGCGGGACGCTCTGGAATCTGTCCGCCAGGGACGCCAAAGACCAGGAGGCATTGTGGGAGCTGGGCGCCGTCGGCATGTTGCGCAACCTCATCCACTCCCGGCACAAGATGATCGCCATGGGCAGCGCCGCCGCCTTGCGCAACCTGATGGCCAACCGGCCGGCGCGCTACAAGGACGCCAGCGTGGTGTCGCCGGGCGCCGGCGCCCCGTCGCTGCACGCACGCAAGCAGAAGGCGTTGTTCGAGGAGCTGGACGCCCAGCAGCTGTCGGAGACCTTCGACAACATCGACAACCTCAGCCCGAAGGCGGCGCACAGGAAGGGGCGGGGCTGCAACGGCGCCGGCGGAGCGGGTGGAGCGGGCGGCGCCACGCGCTCGTACGCCAACACGCCGGTGCTGTCGAGTCCGAAGAACGGCGACGGCTCGAAGAGGACGGGCGAGGAGGCGGCGGCGCCGGCGGCGTACGCGCGGCCCGTGTTCCCGCCCAGCGTGCGGGCGTCCAGCGACAGCCTCAACAGCGTCACCAGCGCCGACGGCTACGGCAACCGCGGCAAGACGAAGCCGTCGGCGGCGGAGCCGTTCTACTCGTCCGACGAGAGCGGCGCCAACAAGTGCTGCGTGTACAGGAAGTACCCGGCCGACCTGGCGCACAAGATCCGCAGCGCCAACCACATGGCGGACGACGACGGCGCCGAGCTGGACACGCCGATCAACTACAGCCTGAAGTACTCGGACGAGCAGCTGAACTCCGGCAGGCAGAGCCCGAGTCACCGCGGCGGCATCGAGAGCGACGAGGACGACGAGCTGGACGCCAGGCGGCGGCGAGGCGGCGGAGGAGGAGACTCGGCGGTGGCCGGCGGCGGCCGCACGGCGTCCGCGCCGCAGCCTCGCTACGTCGTCGCCGCGGCGACGTCCAACTACGGCGGAGACGCGGCGGTCGAGCAGCCGATCGACTACAGCCTGAAGTACGGCGCCGACGCCGCCGCCCGCAAGCCGCAGGAGGCCGCCGCCCCCTCGGGCCCGCCTCCTCCCTCGGCCTCGTCCAGCAAGCTCCGCCCCCCGCAGCCCTCGGCCAATCGGACGGCGCCGAAAGGCAACCAGGAGTCCACGCAGACGTACTGCGTGGAGGACACGCCCATCTGCTTCTCCAGAGGCAGCTCGCTCTCCTCGCTGTCGTCGGAGGACGAGGAGGAAGACGGCGACGTCATCGGGAGGAAGAGGAGGAGCGGGCGCGGCGGCGGCGGCGCCAACGACTACCCGACGCTTCCCGTCAGCGAGAAGGACGCGCACGAGCAGCGGCAGCAGAAGGAGGCGGAGAGCCAGACCGCCACCGCCGCCGCAGCGGCCGCAGCCGCAGCCGCCGCCGCCGCTCCCTCCTCACGAGGGAGGCGTGGTCACCACCACCACCACGGCCACGCCCACCACCACCACCACCACCACGTGACGTCATCATCGGGCGCCAGGACGCCGAAGAGTCCGCCGGAGCAGCCGTACGCTCAGGAGACGCCGCTGATGTTCAGCCGCTGCACGTCGGTCAGCTCGCTGGACAGCTTCTCCACGTCCTCCATCGCCAGCTCCGTGCGCTCCAGCGAGCCGTGCAGCGGCATGCCGAGCGGCGTGGTCAGCCCCAGCGACCTGCCCGACAGCCCGGGGCAGACGATGCCGCCGAGCCGCGCCAAGACGCCGCCGCCGGCTCCGGCGCCGCAGAGCACCAAGGAGGAGGAGAAGAAGAAGAAGAAGAAGAAGAAGGACGAGGAGGAGAGCAGCGCCGACGTCCTGCTGCACTTCGCCACCGAGAGCACGCCGCACGGCTTCTCCCGGGCCTCCAGTCTGAGCGCGCTCAGTCTGGACGAGCCGTACATCGCCGCGGAGATGAAGGGCGAGAAGGAGGACGAGGAGGGAGGAGACGAGGAGAGGAAGGACGAGGAGGGGGCGAAACCGATCCTCGACGAGTCCGACGACGACGACGACATCGAGATCCTGGAGGCGTGCATCAACATGGCCATGCCCAAGTCGTCACGGAAACCAAAGAAACAGCAACAAGCGGCGCCGAGGAAACCCAGCCAGCTTCCTGTTTATAAGCTCCACCCACCTCAGAGCCGCGGCCAATCACAGCAGAGGAAGGACGCGGCGCCGCCGTCGGAGGAGGTGCCGAGAGTTTACTGTGTGGAGGGAACGCCGCTCAACTTCTCCACCGCCACCTCGCTCAGTGACCTCACCATCGACTCCCCGCCCAACGAGGAGGCGGCGGCCGCTGTCGTACCTGTAGCCCCGCCCCCTTCCGCCCAGAGGAGGGGGGCGGGGCTACCCGAGGGCGAGAACGGCGACGACATCCTCGCCGAGTGCATCAGCGCCGCCATGCCCAAAGCCAAGCCCAGGAAACCAATCAGAGCGTCGGTGAACAGCGAGCACCTCCAAGCCCCGCCCCTTCCCCCTCCGGTCCCGCCCCCTCTCGGCCTGCAGCAGCAGAAGAAGAAGCCGACGTCGCCGGTGAAGCCGATGCCCCAGCGCGCGGCGTACGGCGGCGGCGGCATCGCCGCGGCAACGGCCGCCAAAGCGAAGCCGGGGTTCGCCTTCGACTCGCCGCACCACTACACGCCCATCGAGGGGACGCCGTGCTGCTTCTCACGCAACGACTCGCTGAGCTCGCTCGACTTCGACGAAGACGACGGCGGCGGCGGCGAGAAGGACGAGGAGAAGAAAACCAGAGAAGAAGAAGGCAGGAAGAGGAAGCAGCAGACGGCGGCCGTGTTCCCGCGAACGAAACCCGCCACCAACGCCACGGCGTCCGACGAGAAGCAGAAGTTCTCCATCGAGGACACGCCCGTCTGCTTCTCCCGGAACTCGTCTCTGAGCTCGCTGAGCGACATCGACCAGGAGAACAACAACAAGGAGTTCGCTCCGCCGCCGCCGCCCGAGCAGAAAGAGTCTCCGCCTCCTCCTCCGCAGGAGGAGTCGAAGCCCCGCCCCCCCGCGGCGAGCTGCTACGCTCCCAAAGCGTTCCACGTGGAGGACACGCCCGTCTGCTTCTCCAGGAACTCGTCGCTCAGCTCGCTGAGCATCGACTCGGAGGACGACCTCCTGCAGGAGTGCATCAGCTCCGCCATGCCCAAGAAGAAGAAGAAGGCCGCGGCCGCCGCCGGCGCCGCCCCCGTGGCCACGCCCCTTCCCGCTTCCAAAGCCGAGGATGACATTTTGGCCGAGGAGGAGCCTTCGGAGGCGCCCAGAAGCCCCGCCTCCCCTGACTCGGAGACATTTGATTGGAAGGCGATCCAGGAAGGCGCCAACTCCATCGTCAGCAGCCTGAACGCCGCCGCCGCCGCCGCGCCGTTGTCGCGGCAACCGTCATCGGACTCCGACTCGGTCCTCTCCCTGAAGTCCGTGGGCTCGCCGTTCCGCCTGCCGTCGGCCAATAACAACGCAGAAGAAGAAGCGGAGGAGAAGGAGGAGGCGGTGGTGAAGCGAGGGGCGAGGATCCTGAAGGCCGGCGAGCGCACGACGCTGGAGGCCATGAAGAAGAAGGAGGAAGTGGACGAGGACGAGGAGGCGAAGGCGCTGAGGGGCGGGAAGAAGGTGTACCGCAGTCTGATCACGGGGAAGCTGAGGGGGGAGCCGGCCGCCAGGGGGCGGAGCAAGCCCAGAGCGGCGGCCGCGGCCAAACCTCCAGGAAGCAGCGACGGAGCCGAGAGAGGAGGCGGATCCTCCCGGGACTCCACGCCGTCCCGCTCGGCCACCGCGGCCAATCAG
>JACSYO010001476.1:25000-60526 GCA_016806645.1 Ophiodon elongatus
TATTATTAAAACATTTTTTTCTTTGTCTTGTTAAATTTTTGTTGTGGTTCGTTCTGAGTTTATTATTATTTATTATTATTACTGTTTGTTATTTAACAGTATTTTTTATATCCATCACTCGTCTTCACTAATTATTAATATTAAACAAGTTTTATTAGTCACAACAATCAAAAATAAATATATCAACAGTTTCATTGTTATTTTACTCAGTCGTTCTTTTTTATTTACAGTATCTTTGTTGTTTACAGTATCTTCATTGTTTACAGTATTTTTTTGTTTACAGTATCTTTATTGTTTACAGTATATTTTTGTTTACAGTGTCTTTGTTGTTTACGGTATCTTTATTGTTTACAGTATCTTTATAGTTTACAGTATCTTTATTGTTTACAGTATCTTTGTTGTTTACAGTATCTTTATTGTTTACAGTATATTTTTTGTTTACAGTATCTTTATTGTTTACAGTATATTTTTTGTTTACAGTATCTTTATAGTTTACAGTATCTTTGTTGTTTACAGTATCTTTATTGTTTACAGTATATTGTTGTTTACAGTATCTTTATTGTTTACAGTATCTTTGTTGTTTACAGTATCTTTGTTGTTTACAGTATCTTTATTGTTTACAGTTCCCAGAGCTCCAGAGATCGACGTCTCCAGCTGCGTCGTCCGTGACAACACCATCGCGGTTGCCTGGCAACCTGCCGGTGAGGCTGACGGCGACGGCGAAGGCGTCAGCGGACGAATCGAACGCTACGAACTCGAATACCGAAAAACAAACCGGGACAGCTCGCTGAGAGCCGCGGGAGATGCATGCTGGGAAAACATCCACGACATCAGAGAGACACACGTCATCATCTCAGGTGAGAGGTCAGAGGTCACATCAACATTCCCATCGGCCTCAGCGGTACTTAGTGTGTTTACTGCTGATTAGCTAATGCTAGCATGCTAACACGACAAACATTGTACCGGTTAGCGTCAGCAATTTAAATGTGTAATCATTTTAAATTAGTTTATTATAAACCAAATGTTTAATCATTTACAAAGAGCTGATTATAGAAAATAAAATGTAAAATCATTTTAAATGAGTTTATTATAAAAATAAAATGTTTAATTATTTTAAAAAGAGTTGAATATAGAAAATAAAATGTAAAATCATTTAAAATGAGTGTTATGAAATATATTTTTTAATTATTTTTTAATGTTTGTTCTAAATAATAAAATATTAAATTATTTCACTATAAATTATTATTAATTATTTTCAATTAGTTTATTATGAAAATACGATGTTAAATTACTTGAAATAAGTTAAGATGTTTAATTATTTTATTATTATGTTAAAATGTTTCAGGTCTGAAGTTTGACTCTCGCTTCGTCGTCGTTCGAGTTCGAGCGAGAAACAAAGCTGCAGCGGGCGAGTTCTCTGAGCCCGTTGCCATGGAAACCAGAGGTGATCGCATGAACGAGTGAATGGACGCACTGTTTTTGTTTTTTCATGACGGAGCGAAAGACCGTCTCCTTCTCCTTCTTCTTCTTCTTCTCCTCCTCCTCCTTCTTCTTCTTCTTCTTCTTCTTCTTCTCCTTCTTCTTTTTCTTCTTCTTCTTCTCCTTCTTCTTCTTCTCATTCTCCTTCTCCTCCTTCTTCTTCTTCTCCTTCTCCTTCTCCTCCTTCTTCTTCTTCTTCTTCTCCTTCTCCTTCTCCTCCTTCTTCTTCTCCTTCTCCTTCTCCTCCTTCTTCTTCTTCTCCTTCTCCTTCTCCTCCTTCTTCTTCTTCTTCTTCTCCTTCTCCTTCTTCTTCTTCTTCTTATTTAATTGCAGCGTATAACTTCTTCTTCTTCTCCTCCTCCTTCTTCTTCTTCTTCTCCTTCTCCTCCTTCTTCTTCTTCTTCTTCTCCTTCTCCTCCTTCTCCTTCTCCTTCTCCTTCTTCTCCTCCTTCTTCTTCTTCTCCTTCTCCTTCTCCTTCTTCTTCTTCTACTTGTTTAATTGCAGCGTATAACTTCTTCTACTTGTTTAATTGAAGTGTATAACTTCTTCTTCTACTTGTTTAATTGCAGCGTATAACTTCTTCTTCTACTTGTTTAATTGAAGTGTATAACTTCTTCTTCTACTTGTTTAATTGCAGTGTATAACTTCTTCTTCTTCTACTTGTTTAATTGCAGCGTATAACTTTGGCTTTGACGCGGTGACGGCTCACGCTGAGCTGAAGGTTCAGGGCGACACCGTGACCTGGGAGCCGCAGGGGGTCAAAGGTCACGACCCCCGCCTGAGAGGAAAAGAGAACAAGAGCAGGTGAGGGGGAACGCGTCGCCGTCGCCGCCGACGACGTTAAAATCTCACCGCAAAGTCCATTTGGTATGATTTCTCTTTTGGTTCGTTTTAATCTGGAGTTGTTTCTCTGCTGCTGTGTGTGTGTGTGTGTGTGTGTGTGTGTGTGTTTGACCTCTTCGTCCTCCTGCAGTCTCCGCACTGCGTCCGCCCGACTCGCTCAGGTAGAGACTGCCATCGCTCACCGGTTGCCCGGCAACCACGGTGTCACCAATCACGTTCCCCATCCGCCATTTCTCACTCCATGCAGTCGGTCACGTCACCGCTGACGTCACATCCGCGTTTATGTCTCAGTTTCAATAAAATCTTCAGATATGTTTGTTTGTTTTTCTGAATCGTGTCACATTTTTAAACCGTTTATTTATTTTATTTATTTTATTTATTTTATTTATTTTATTTATTTTATTTATTTTATTTATTTTATTTATTTTATTTATTTTATTTATTTTTTCAAACAGGTTCAACATATAAAAGAAAGTGTGTTTTTATGTTCATTAAAAGGTTGTGTTATGTCAGGACTCTATTTTGTTAAAACATGTCTATTCTAAGGCAAAGTACTTATATTTACTACAATATTACAATTACATGTGTCTTTTCAATCAATTTAAAGTTATATTTCGTGTTTTCACATTTCTTCATCCCTCTCTCTGCTGCATCATCGCTTTGGCACGACCTCATTGGCTGTTTCACCTCGTTGTTTTCCCACTTTTACTCTCTGGGAGGTTTAACTGGATTTTAAGTCTTTCGCTTCTAATTTCTATTCTTTTGTTTCGTTAGCAGCAGAAGTGCCACGCCGTCTCCCAATAAAACAGCAGGAAGTCGAACGGGACGCGACCGGTTCGCTGGAGAGTCGTACACAGTGCTGGGTACTTCTACACTAATACCTCATGTTCATGCTACAGCTAATGCTAATAAATGTCTTTTAAAATATAAAGTATCATTAAAATTAATTTATACGTATTTTATATTTGGTATGAATTGTAATTCAAAACAATAAATACATACATTTTGATTTCTTGTCATTTTAAAATATTAATTGAAAATATAAAACACATTTCATCAGATATTTAACACCTTACATTCTTTTTTTTTTATTATTATTAATTATTCTAGCTGGTTTTTATTTTAAAAGTCACAAGTTTCAGTGGCGTTGACTTAGCACATTTATAACAAAACACCTATTTTTATATTTTAAATAGCAGACTTTTATTTTGAAGGTTGCAACAGACTGCTGCCTCTTCCGTCTGGCTTTTATTTTATAAATATTTAGTATTTATTTATTAAACGTTTCATTCTCCCAGGTGACCAGGAGATGGCTGGCGGCTGTCACTACTGGGAGCTCCGCCCCCTCGCCGACTGGAAGTCCTTCAGTGTGGGCGTGGCCTATCGGGCCAGCCTGGGCCGCTTCGACCAATTAGGGAAGAGTGCTGGTTCCTGGTGCCTCCACGCCAGCCAATGGCTGCAGAGCTCGCTCGCCGCGAAGCACAACAACAAAGCGAAGGCCCTCGATTGGCCGCTGCCTCAGCGAATCGGAATCTACTGCGACTACGACAACGGTACGAAAGAGCTTATTGTTTTAACTACATTTCACGGTTTGAATGTTTGAATGTCTTCACCGTTACCCGGCAACCGATTTTATCCTGTAACCACTTCAGTGTCAGTGGTCACGCTTCAGCTTCCTTCAGTCTCCTTCAGCTTCCTTCAGCTTCCTTCAGTCTCCTTCAGCTTCCTTCAGTTTCCTTCAGCTCTCTCCCTCAGCCTCCTTCAGCTTCCTCCAGTCTCCTTCAGCTTCCTTCAGCTTCCTTCAGTCTCCTTCAGTCTCCTTTAGTCTCCTTCAGCTTCCTTCAGTTTCCTTCAGCTTCCTTCAGTCTCCTTCAGCTTCCTTCAGCTTCCTTCAGTTTCCTTCAGCTTCCTTCAGCTTCCTTCAGTCTCCTTCAGTCTCCTTCAGCTTCCTTCAGTCTCCTTCAGTCTCCTCCAGTCTCCTTCAGCTTCCTTCAGCTTCGTTCAGTTTCCTTCAGCTTCCTTCAGTTTTGTCTCCTTCAGCTTCCTTCAGCTTCCTTCAGTCTCCTTCAGTCTCCTTCAGTCTCCTTCAGCTTCCTTCAGCTTCCTTCAGTTTCCTTCAGTCTCCTTCAGCTTCCTCCAGTCTCCTTCAGCTTCGTTCAGTTTCCTTCAGCTTCCTTCAGTCTCCTTCAGCTTCCTTCAGTCTCCTTCAGCTTCCTTCAGCTTCCTTCAGCTTCCTTCAGTTTCCTTCAGCCTCCCTCAGCCTCCTTCAGCTTCCTCCAGTCTCCTTCAGCTTCCTCCAGTCTCCTTCAGCCTCCCTCAGCTTCCTTCAGTCTCCTTCAGTCTCCTTTAGTCTCCTTCAGCTTCCTTCAGCTTCCTTCAGTCTCCTTCAGCTTCCTTCAGTCTCCTTCAGCTTCCTTCAGCTTCCTTCAGTTTCTTTCAGCCTCCTTCAGCTTCTCCTTCAGTCCTTCAGTTCCTCAGTTCTTCAGCTCCTTCAGCTTCCTCCAGTCTCCTTCAGTCTCCTTCAGCTTCCTTCAGTCTCCTTCAGTTTCCTTCAGCTTCCTTCAGCTTCCTTCAGTTTCCTTCAGCTTCCTTCAGTCTCCTTCAGTCTCCTTCAGAAGTTTCCTTTAGTCTCCTTCAGTCTCCTTCAGTCTCCTTCAGAAGTTTCCTTTAGTCTCCTTCAGTCTCCTTCAGAAGTTTCCTTCAGTCTCCTTCAGAAGTTTCCTTTAGTCTCCTTCAGTCTCCTTCAGTCTCCTTCAGTCTCCTTCAGAGTTTCCTTTAGTCTCCTTCAGTCTCCTTCAGTCTCCTTCAGAAGTTTCCTTTAGTCTCCTTCAGTCTCCTTCAGAAGTTTCCTTCAGTCTCCTTCAGAAGTTTCCTTTAGTCTCCTTCAGTCTCCTTCAGTCTCCTTCAGTCTCCTTCAGAAGTTTCCTTTAGTCTCCTTCAGTCTCCTTCAGTCTCCTTCAGAAGTTTCCTTTAGTCTCCTTCAGTCTCCTTCAGAAGTTTCCTTCAGTCTCCTTCAGAAGTTTCCTTTAGTCTCCTTCAGTCTCCTTCAGTCTCCTTCAGTCTCCTTCAGTCTCCTTCAGAAGTTTCCTTCCCCTGACGCGTCTCTTCGTGTTTCAGGTGATTTATCGTTTATCGACGTTGATCGTCATCGTCTGATTCACTCGTTCAGAACCAAGTTCAGCCAGCCGCTGCTGCCCGCCTTCACCGTGAGTACTACTACACGACAGTAGTACTACACTGTAGTAGTACTACACCACACTGTAGTACTACATAAACACATACATATCACACAATGAAGTATTTTATCTTCTAAATTAAAGAAAGAATCCAAAACAATCAAAGAAAATGTCTCATGGTGTTGTTCTGTCCTCCTGTGGTACTTAATGTAGTACTCCGCAGTACTGAGTACTGACTGTGCAGTACTGACGGTACACTACTGAGTACTGAGTACTGACTGTGGTAAAACTGTGTTGCAGGTTTGGTGCGGTGGTATCACCGTGACAACGGGTCTGCAGGTGCCGAGCTTCATGGGTAATTTCCTCTCCACCAATCGGAGCCTCAGCAACCTGTCGCAGTAGAGCGACACCTGTTTTTATTTTATTTAAGAAAAATATCATTAATTTATTCATTTTATACATTTGTATTTATGAATTTTAATTTATTCCATAAATAATAATATATTACATATATAGAGAACATACTTGTGAATTGTGGTCTTTATGAAATATAAACTGGAAATATAAAATAAATGTGATATTTTAAGAAGATAATAATAATTAAGAAGATATATAGATTATTGTTATCTGCTATGTTTTGGCAGTCTGGACCTGAAGCCATAGTTTTAGTTTGAGAGCTTTTACTTTGAAGATGTACTAATATTGTCTGTTAGCTCTGGCTTTTATTTTGAAAGATTTTGAAAACAGAGTTGCGTTCACAAGTGCCGAGTGTTTATAAACACCAGCTGGTGATATGAAACTATATTAAAACAAGAGGAGACAATAAAGACGTCATCGGCTTCCAAATAGTAAACGTATTGTTTTTAAATGTCAGACTTTTATTTTGACGATAGCATCGGGGGAAAAAAAGATTGCCTATTCCCTCTGGCTTTTATTTTGAAGGCTGCAACAAGCTGTGATTTATGTTGACGTTAATGAGGAAGTTATATGTTTGAAGTTTGTGTGAAAGACTTTTATTGTGAAAGACTTGATTAGATTTAGTGTTGTGCAATCCTACTGACTTTTAATTTGAAGGTTATGATCAAATGTTCTGTCACTTTAAACCAAATGACTGACTTTTATTTTGAAGATACATTTTAAAATCGTACTTTTATAGATTTTTCTTGTTTTTTCACTCGATGTTAATATCTGACCTGGAATCAGAGCTCATTTATACTGAAAATCTAATAATGAAATGGTTTGTATTGATTGATTCATCATGTGTCACATCTGAAATCAGCTCTGATTCGAATGTTTTATATCGAACATTTTGATGAACTGTGAAAAAATAAAATAAACTTTAAAACTATCAGAGGTTCTTTTATATGAAGCTTTTATTGTGAAACTTCAGATCAGTTCAAATGTTTAACTGGTTTAATTGACTTGGTGACATTAAATGAAATGAATGGAAGAAGTTTTTCTGTTTACATGCGTTCACTTTGGATTAGCATTCAGAGCTAATTAAGAGCTAATTAAGAGCTCATTAAGAGCTAATCAAGAGCTAATCAATAGCTAATTAAGAGCTAATTAGGAGCTAATCAAGAGCTAACCAATAGCTAATTAAGAGCTAATCAAGAGCTAATCAATAGCTAATTAAGAGCTAATCCATAGCTAATTAAGAGCTAATTAAGAGCTAATCATGAGCTAATCAATAGCTAATTAAGAGCTAATCCATAGCTAATCAATAGCTAATTAAGAGCTAATCAATAGCTAATTAAGAGCTAATCCATAGCTAATTAAGAGCTCATTAAGAGCTCATTAAGAGCTAATTAAGAGCTAATCAATAGCTAATTAAGAGCTAATTAAGAGCTAATCAATAGCTAATTAAGAGCTAATTAAGAGCTAATCCTGCTTTCAGTCTGATTAGAGTGACCGTCGCTGTTCATCAGATCAGAAAGAAGGAAGGAAGGGAGGGAGGGAAGGAGAGAGGAAGGAAGGAAACTGGAAGATAAGAAGGGAGGAAGGAAATAAAGAAGAAAGATAAGAAGGGAGGATTCAAGGAAGGAAGGTGAGAAGGAAAAGAGGGAGATAAGAGGGAGGGAAGGAAAATAAGAAGGGGGAGGACGGAAGACGAGAATGGAGGAAGGAAAGAAGGAAGATGAGAAGGGAAGGAAGGAAAATAAGAAGGAAGGAGGTGAATCAGATACTTCATTTTATATTCGATTTTCTATTTTAATTTGAAACTCAGATTATTATTATTTTTATTATTGTATTATAATAAAACCTTTAAAATATATTTAGTCAAAGTAGAAACAAATTACAAAATTGATTCAGACAGGTTGAAATAAAAATAAAACGGTTTCTAATAAATAAAATAAATAAACTAAACATTTAAATGAGCGTCTGGAGGGGGAGGGGCCAGGAGACCATCTCCATGGCAACAGAACAACAGAGCACCGAGGGAGAAGGAGGAGAAGGAGAAGAAGGAGAGAAAGAAGGAGAAGAAGAAGAAGGAGAAGAAGGAGAAGAAGAAGGAGAAGGAGAAGGAGAAGAAGGAGAAGAGTTAGTTGATCATCAGCAGGTGAGGAAGAAACACAGTTTTCTTAATTTTTATATTTTCTGAATATTATTTCATCAACAATAATTTATTGAAGAAAGTTTTTTTTATATGTATATATATACGTATATATGTATCTATATATACGTATCGGTATATATATATATTATATATACGTATATATATAGTGTATATATATACGTGATTGGGTGATGTCTCGTGTTTCTTTAAATCACCTGAATTTAAATATCCGAGGTCTTAGGTAACGATGGCCTGTTTCCGTGGCAACTGGGATGAATTTTATGGAGAAGTCCTCCTATTGGATGAGAGGAAGATGACACTGACCGCTGAGCAAGGCATCAAGGTGAGAGAGGACTTCCTGTTTTCACTCCTCTGTTCTTATCTTTTCACTTTTCTGTCACTCACCTGAACGCACCTGAACTCACCTGAACACACCTGAACGCATCTGATCTCACCTGAACTCACCTGAACTCACCTGAACGCATCTGATCTCACCTGATCTCACCTGAACTCACCTGAATGCACCTGAACGCACCTGAACGCACCTGAACTCACCTGAACGCATTTGAACTCACCTGAACGCATTTGAACTCACCTGAACGCACCTGAACTCACCTGAACGCACCTGAACTCACCTGAACACACCTGAACGCATCTGATCTCACCTGAACTCACCTGAACGCACCTGAACTCACCTGAACTAACCTGAACTCACCTGAACGCACCTGAACTCACCTGAACTCACCCAAACTCACCTGATCTCACCTAAACTCACCTGATCTCACCTAAACTCACCTGAACTCACCTGAACTCACCTGATCTCACCTAAACTCACCTAAACTCACCTGAACTCACCTAAACTCACCTAAACTCACCTGAACTCACCTAAACTCACCTGAACTCACCTGATCTCACCTAAACTCACCTGATCTCACCTGATCTCACCTGATCTCACCTAAACTCACCTAAACTCACCTGAACTCACCTAAACTCATCTGCTGAGTCACATGACGAAAGGGAAACCTGTTTCTCCTCCTCAGAAATCTTCCAAGGTGGCAGCCATCTTGCATCAGGTGTTCTCTCACCTGGACGTGACTGAAGTCGAGTTCTTCGGTTTGAGGTTCTGTGACAACAAACAGCAGACGGTGAGAAACGTTTCTATTAAATACATTTAGTTAATTTAGTTAATTTAGTTTAATTTAGTTAATTTAGTTTAATTTAGTTAATTTAGTTAATTTAGTTTAATTTAGTTAATTTAGTTTAATTTAGTTAATTTAGTTTAATTTAGTTAATTTAGTTAATTTAGTTTAATTTAGTTAATTTAGTTAATGTAGTTTAATTTATTTAATTTAGTTAATTTAGTTAATTTAGTTTAATTTAGTTAATTTAGTTTAATTTAGTTAATTTAGTTTAATTTTGTTTAATTTACATTGAAATTACTATTTAACATTTTGAAAAAGCCTGCTCTGATTGGTCAGTTTTTGTATATATTTACATATATATACATATATATATATATGTATATATTTATAAACACACACACACATATTTTGGTCTTTAGACACTTTATGTTGAAACGCCATGAAAAAGTGCATTTTGCATAATATTTGACATTTAATTAAAATTAATTTACTTGTGTTTTTGCTTCTAACAGCACTGGTTGGATCCATCAAAAACTCTTTCACAGCATCGAGACCTCGGTGAGTTTCACCGATCAAACAAACTTCCTTTTATTATTGGACTAAAACATTATATTGATATTTTTCTTGTTCTTACTGTTTTGTCACAGTCGGGCCGCCGTACATTTTCTACTTTGGTGTCAAGTTTTATGTTGAGGATCCATCAAAACTGACGGCAGAAACTACACGGTAGTTATTCCAACGTTTCATTGAAGCTATTATTATTATTATTATTATTAGTATTATTATTATTATTATTATTATCATCATTATTCTCATTATTATTCTCATTATTCTCATTATTATTACTATCATTATTATTGTTGTTATTATTATTGTAATTATTATGATTATTATTATAATAAATATATTTAAAGCAGGGATTACATTAATTTAATAATAGTGTTGGTTCTGGCGCCCCCTGTGGACTAAAGAGGTAGTGTCTCTGAGCACCAGGTGGTGGTTCTAGCGCCCCCTGTGGACTAAAGAGGTAGTGTCTCTGAGCACCAGGTGGTGGTTCTGGCGCCCCCTGTGGACTAAAGAGGTAGTGTCTCTGAGCACCAGGTGGTGGTTCTGGCGCCCCCTGTGGACTAAAGAGGTAGTGTCTCTGAGCACCAGGGTCCCTTTAGAGAACCTCATTGTACTGCAGCAGGGTCTGACAGTCTGCCCTCTCAGTCCTGGTTCTGGTTCTCCCGTTGCCCCCCTTTCCCTCCAGCAGCGTGGTGTCGGTGTCGGCTTAATTATTTTAAATTATTAAAGGGAACTAACGCGCGTCTCTTGTGTCAGGTATCAGTTTTACCTGCAGGTTCGTCAGGATGTCCGTCAGGGTCGTCTGCCCTGCCCCCCCCACCTCAGACCTCGGCTCTCCGCTCTGATGCTGCAGGGTGAGGCAACACTTTAATGTGTATTAACGAAACAATAAGCTTTAAATCAACGAAGACAAAGATTTATATTGCACTTTTAAACATTTTAAACATTTTCCATTTTATTATCCTAAGATTAGAAAACATGTTAAACTTTAAAGATTTAAAATAGGAAAAGCATTTAATTTAATTACAGAATAAAACACAACTTAAACATCACAGTTAATTTGTTCCTATTTATCTTTATTTTTTTATTATTCCCTCAGCGGAGCGAGGTGACCACAGTGAGGCGGAGCCTTCAGACTCAGAGGAGAACCAGAAAGTACAACACATCTACAAATCACTCAGGTAGACAGGAAATATGAAGCATTACCTTTCAAAATAAAACAACAGGAAAGAAAAAATGTGTTCAAAACAGGTTTGAAAAGTGAAATCAAAGCTTCATGTGTTAAAGCTGCATTCTCTCTCCTGACCACCAGGGGGCGACTCCTCTGGTTGTATAGAAGTCAAAGCTTCATGTGTTAAAGCTGCATTCTCTCTCCTGACCACCAGGGGGCGACTCCTCTGGTGGTATGTGTTAAAGCATCTTAAAGACGGGTCTCTGTGTGTCTTCTGTCCAGCGGCGTCTCTCGTCCTCAGGCTCAGCGTCTCCTCCTGTCTCTCTGCAGCTCTCTGCACATGTTCGGAGTCTCTCTGTTCGCTGCCTACGTAAGAAAACTGACGCTTCACCTCCCTTCAGTCTCTTGTCTGTAGTTATGAGGGTTTTGAGGGATTTTTATACTTAAATATTAGAAAAAAATATTTTGTCAAAATGTCCTTAAATAGTTCTTGAAAGAATGTGACATGCTCCTTAAATTACTCAGAGGAACTGAGTCCTCCAATGATTCGTTGTCAGGGTGAAAACCAAACCGAGTACTTCCTGGGTCCGACTCCAGTGGGCGTGGTCATCTACAAGAACAAAGTGCTGGTGGGAAAATATTTCTGGTAGGAGTGAGACCTCCTTCACTATCTTTGTTCATCAGTTGACTTCAAATATTAGGTCTGTGCTTTTTGTTTAGAGTGAGACCTCTATACATTGACAGTCTTTGGTGGTGGTAACTATAAATACATTTTTATATAAATAAACAACATAAATGTTCCAATAAGTATAAATAAAGTACATGAATATGTGTTTGCATGAATATAAATATGTAAATAAAAGATTGTAACATTAATCATGTGTATATATATAAACATTAATACAAGTTTATAATATATATATATATATATATATATATATATATATATATATATATATAAATATATATATATATATATATACAAATAAAAATGTGCGCAAATATTTTTATCATTTGTTTGGATTAGAATAGAAATATAAAATATTTTTGTTTAAATATAAACAAACAGCATAAATAAGTGAATAAAATATATAAACAACATAAGCAAAAAGTTTAATAAATATAAATGTAAAATATTTGTATAAAAACAAAGTTAACACATGTTTGTATAAATTAACAACATCAATAAATGCTTGAATAATTATATATAAACAACGTACATATATTTGCATGAATATAAATAAAAATGAATACAAGTTATAGTATATATAAGTAAATATAAATAAAGTAAATGAATAAACAATATAAAAAGTGTATAAAAGACATAAAAACAAACATATTTGTGTCAATAAACAAACAAAAGTTTGTAAAAAAACATAACAATAAAAAGTGTGTTTATAGATATGAATCATTTGTTTCTATTTATACAAAACACACTACTTGTGTAAATATAAAACTAATCAACACAAAAAAACTGTTTCAAATGTATAAATAACATAAACAAATATTTGTATGAATATGAATAAACAACAACACAAATGTTATTTTGCTCTGATCATGTGACTCTTTTCTTCAGGCAGAGAATCAACAAACTTCACTTTAAAGACGAAACATTTGAACTCAGAATCGTTGGAAAGAATGTGAGTTGTGATGCTAATGCTAATTATGATGCTAATTATGATGCTAACTATGATGCTAACTATGATTCTAATTATGATGCTAATTATGATGCTAATTATGATGCTGACTATGATGTTAATTATAATGCTAACTATGATGCTTATTATGATGCTAATTATAATGTTATGATGCTAACTATGATGCTAATTATGATGCCACTTATTATGCTAATTATGATGCTACTTATTATGCTAATTTGATGCTAACTATGATGTAATTACTATGATGCTAACTATGATGCTAATTATGATGCTAATTATGATGCCATTTATTATCTGGATTATAAATTCAGATAAACTTTATTGATCAAAGGGAACTGAAGCGTCGCCGTGTAGATGAGTGATATTAAAACAATAATATAATATATGTACGTATATTTCTTTATGTTTCAACGAAAATTAATAAATGTACTAAAAACTGTGTAAACCAACATAAATGATAATTATAACGTTGTTTAATGTTTGGAGACAGTTGCAATAAAACAAACTGTAGATTCGACGTCTGTGTCGACGCCGACGAGTCAAAAATAGAAGATGAGAGAAAATCTGTGAAAAATAGAAAAGAATAATCTCAATAAAGAAAATGAATGTATGAATATTTGTGCTTCAGGGTTCGGAGACGTCGTTCTACTTCCAGACGCTGCAGCGAGCCGACTGCAAACGTCTCTGGAGGAGTTGTGTTGAGCATCACGTTTTCTTCAGGTGACTCAAGAAAGTTTTATTAGTTTATTAATTTATTCAGTTTATTACATTTATTCTGTTTATTCTGTTTTTTTTCAAATCAGTTATTCTGTTTGTTCAGGATGTCGGAGCCGAATCCATCGACATGCAAACTGAAACACAACAGGTACACACACACACACACACACACACACACACACACACACACACACACACACAGTTTAATTGTTTCTCTTTGATCTATTTTTGTGTATTTGTTCTGATTAAGTTATCTTTTTTATTTTTAGGTATTTTTATAATTTTTCTTTTTTTCTTTTTTTCTGTCACAAGAAATTCTTAGACGTCTTTCATGTTATTAAATGTAATTTTCATTGCTTTCCTTTTTGTTTTGTGTAAAAACATCAACATTATTACTTATTATTGTTTAGGAAATAAACAAGTTTATAAAACATCATTTAAATGTTTTATTTTCTATTAAAAGTAGTTTTGCTCGTTCGTCCACTCTGACTCTTCCTCGGCTGAATGTTGGCCTTCTGAGAAACAAAACTATGAACAACAAGACAACAACAACAACAACAACAACAACAGATCAGAGACCAAAACGTCACAGTATGCACACATTCTGATTAATATTATTATTGTTATTATTACTATTATTATTACTATTATTTTGTTTGTAATCATTATTATTATAAATAGTACTGTTATTACAATTATTACTATATTAGTAATAATTACTATTACCGTTATTATTACTTTGTTTACTTCTAATATTTGATTCTACATATTTCATTTAATCTACTTTAATTTGACTATAAAACATTTCCTACTGATTGATAATTGTTTAACTTTACTTTTTTATTCATTCTAAAACTATTTGTGAACATTTCACAGTCTCCGCCTCCTCTCCTCCAGCCAATCAGATCGCGAGTGTCCTCAGTGAACCAATGAGGATGCAGACAGCGCCACCTGCTGTTCAGAGGTGAGAGAGAGAGAGAGAGAGAGAGAGAGAGAGAGAGAGAGAGAGAGAGAGAGAGAGAGAGAGAGAGAGAGAGAGAGAGACAGAGAGAGAGATGTGTTTGGATGAAAACATTTTAGATGTCATGTGATCATGTGATTCCTGCAGGTCAGAGGGCGGGGCAGAGCAGATGAAGCCCAGTGCACCATGGGAAAACAGCAGCTCTCAGAGGTAAAAGAGAAAAAATAACAAAAGTACGAGAAGCATAAAGATCTTATAATCTATCACTGTCAATGCATCTCTTCATTTAGTCTGTTAGATAATCTGATTAATACGAGGATATAATTTGGTTCCAGCGGCCTCTTCAACCCAAAGTTTCCTCCAAACTCCAAAGAAGAAGAAGAAGGTGGAGGAAGATCTCAGCGGTAAGACTGAAAGAGAAAACTAGAGACCATCTTGTGATGAGGTCCTGACCTCTCTCTCTGCTGACCACCAGGGGGCGACTCCTCTGGTTGTGTAGAAGTTAAAGCTTCATGTGTTAAAGCTGCATTCTCTCTCCTGACCACCAGGGGGCGACTCCTCTGGTTGTATAGAAGTCAAAGCTTCATGTGTTAAAGCTGCATTCTCTCTCCTGACCACCAGGGGGCGACTCCTCTGGTTGTATAGAAGTCAAAGCTTCATGTTAAAGCTGCATTCTCTCTCCTGACCACCAGGGGGCGACTCCTCTGGTTGTATAGAAGTCAAAGCTTCATGTGTTAAAGCTGCATTCTCTCTCCTGACCACCAGGGGGCGACTCCTCTGGTTGTATAGAAGTCAAAGCTTCATGTGTTAAAGCTGCATTCTCTCTCTTGTCCTTATTAGTCATATTTTGAGGTGAAAACAATAACGAATGAATGTTTCCTGTTTGTCTTTTAGGCGGAGCAGAAGTCTGGACGGAGATCGACCAATCAGAGAGCGGGGGAGGAGGTGAGAGGTTTTAATTGATCTTTCAGTAAATTAACTAAGTTTTAAGTTTTATGAGCAACACGTGTGAACATTATGAAATAGATGATGAAAATGAAAAAAAAACTAAATTTGATCATCAACTTTAATTATTATTATTAATATTATATTATAAAATTAAGACATTTCACATGTTTCAATGTCTCGTTAGTAGCGGCAGCGAATCACAGAGCAGTAAAGGCGAACGACGCAGAAGAAGAAAAAAGCCCCGGTAATAAATCTATAAATCTCTCTTCATCTTTAATGCCGCTTTTTCCCCTCCGTATTCATTCCATTAGTCGCTCTCGCTCTGATCTACTTCCTGTTTTCACCTAGCGATCGTCATGGCGACCGGAGGCGTGATTCCAGATCGTGAGTAAACAACACGTCTGTGCTAATGCTAACGATTGCTTTAAGTCCATTGAAATTAATTTAGCATTAATGCTATTTCTTCTTTATAGACGGAGTCCCGACTCTCTGACATGGAAACACATCCAGTAAGTGTGTGTGTGTGTGTGTGTGTGTGTGTGTGTGTGTGTGTGTGTGTGTGTGTGTGTGTGTGTGTGTGTGTCCACCTGGTCTGTGAGGACCTTTTTATTTGTGAGGACATTTTTACTTGTGAGGACCTTTTGTCTTTCCCACTGAATAAAACATGCTAAGCTAAGATAAGCTAAGCTAAGGTAAACTAAGCTAAGCTAAGCTCCCTTGTCTGTGATGAATAATCTGTAGTTCCCCATAAAGACAGTAAAAGCTCGTCTCTGCTGCCCCTTCAGGAAACTCTGCAGTATTGCAGCTGCAAAACGCAAATTACTAACATATGTGCATTAATTCATTTTTATCAAGAAGTTTCTTGTATTCCTTAATTTTTATTGTTATTAAATATTTATTTATTCATTTTCCTGTAAATCAATAAAAAGATAAACGCTACAAAAACTAAAAAGAGGCTGAAAAATTTATTTTCAAATTATAAGCAAAGAAAAAAAGAAAGTTGGTGTAAGTTTTAGTACAAGTACTAAAAGTAATTAACATATTTATTTAATACTGTGTGTGTGTGTGTGTGTGTGTGTGTGTGTGTGTGTGTGTGTGTGTGTAGGAAGCAGCTGACGGAGCCCGATGGTTTGATTGACAGACAAACGGAGGAAATACCTTATAAGGAAGTGAGGTAAGGAAGGCGGAATAGAAAGAGGGAAGGAGGAAAGGAAGGAAGGAAGGATGGAATTAAGGAAACTTTGTTTGTGCCCTACAGAGTCTCGGGGGAGCCAATCAGAACGCGCCGTTCTCCCAGGGGGCGGCGACATCGCCGGTGGGCGTCGGCCTCAGACCTCCAGTAGGTTCCAATCAAATGTTTCCGTCAGCGATGACATCACTGGATCACCTGTCCTCAGGTGAGCTGCTCTTTGATTTCATTTCAATGAAGTTTCTTTTTTTAATATTTATTAGATCCCAGGTGGACCTGGTTCCTCCTCTTCCTGTTACAAAGGCGACCGACGCCTCCCTCCGATTACCCACAAGCCCCTGAGGCAGCCGACGACTCAGCAGTTTTGCGTTCCTCTCGTCTTGTTCCCGGTAAATCCTCGAGCTTCACGCTCTCGGTGAGCGGCGTGCACTCAGCTAACCGGGAATCAAGTCACTCAAAGAGGCCACGCCCTCAATTCTGACTGACCTCCAGCTTTAATATATTTAAACCGGTGAGTTAAAATAACATTTTAGCTGCTGGTGAACAAAACAACTCCTCCAACCGGTAATTATTGTAAAAATGTGCTTTATTTCGTCAGAAGATGATTTTAAAACAATGTGAAACTGTTGATTTGTGACCAACAAAACAATGTAATATGAAATATATTCAGTCTTTGTGGAATTGTATTTAAAGCAGGAATCTAAGTATAAATAATGTTTATTGTCTTTAAGAGTGAAACGTTTTGAAATAATAAATCATTATAATGATTTTCTGCTGTGTCGTGCTTATTAAATGTTTCCAAAAAAAAATTCTTAAAATATTCTCTTGTTTTTCTGCATGTTTTAAAGTTAACCAGAACACACAACAACTAAAGATGATGATTACTAACATTACGATCATTACAGTGGAAACAAAGAAAAATAGTTGTAATTCATTCACAAGAACCCACTCCAGCATTTGGAAAACATATAGAGGAGAGTGAACCTTAATATATTTTACCTTGTTATGATATAATTATGAATATTTGTCTGTTTTTATGTCTAAACCACCTGGCGCTCACCTTTACCTCCACGGCTGCTGGGTGTTGTACCTGGATCCACCAGCAGGGGGCGGTGCTCTCTCTCTCTAACACACAAGGCTCCTCTTCTGGTATCGGTTAACTTTAAGGGTTCTAGTATTGGTAATCTGACACCTCACAAATACATAGTTCCATCAGTAATCTCCTGAAACAGCTTTTTATCCAACAGACAGGTGGAAGTAGTGCATTTGTTGGGGACTACTTTCAGCGGCGGATGAATCCATACTTGGTGCTCTGGTGAGTGTTTGTATGTGGGATTGAGTCAGGATAAACTACAGTGTGTTGATGATGAACAGCTCAGAGGAAGAAGTTAAATCAGGATGCTCGTTAGGAGAAACATCCTCTGGTTTGAGTCTGAACATGAAGAAATCTAAATGTGTTGATGGAAAACACCATGAAGGCTTCAGGCCAAACCTCCAGATCCGGCCCCGGCCCTCCAGCCCTCCTGCTTCTTGTTTGCAGATGGCGATTTGGCCGCGGCTCTGGTTTACATCTGTGGTTTATTTATGTACACATGCATTCTGGCTCGGGTGTAAACAGGAGAATGTAAACAAACCCGAGAATCAACAAGCAAATCTGAGCTTTGTACTCCAGAACGTGATGGAGCTGTTTCTCTCTGCTAGATATCTGCTGCCTTTTACATCCGGCTCCGTGTGGTGGAGTGTTTACGTGAGGGGATGGGGCCGTGGGTGGAGGGGCTTGATTGGTGGTTTGGGGTTTTATTGAGAGACAACACCAGTGGGGAACTGACCCCAAGCACAGTTTGTATATCTGAAGCTGAATCTCGTCATGAAGACAACAAACGAGTCCCTGAAAGCTGCCAACCGGCCACTAGGGGGCCGAACACAACTCCCCTTCTGTGGGCAGAGATTATTATTAGACTCATCACAATAACACTGCAGGATAATGAAGAGTAATGTCTGCTAGTAAACGTGTCACAGGTTTAATAGACTGAGGGATTAGCTCCTTCTCAACTGTTGAATTAGAATATTGTTTTATGTTAATCACAAGAAAATGGCAATAACTTGAGTGTATAGAATCTCTGTATTTTCTGTTGTAAGAAACATTTTATAAATATTTAGAGGAGGTTTGATTCACTCTCACCGCTCTCATGTCGTCAGTTTTCAGAGAATAAAGTGAAAAAGGTCACTGTACACCTGCTCAAGTACACAGTACACTACCTGTACAAGTACACAGTACACTACCTGTACAGGTACACAGTACACTACCTGCTCAAGTACACAGTACACTACCTGTACAGGTACACAGTACACTACCTGTACAGGTACACAGTACACTACCTGCTCAAGTACACAGTACACTACCTGTACAGGTACACAGTACACTACCTGCTCAAGTACACAGTACACTACCTGTACAGGTACACAGTACACCACCTGTACAGGTACACAGTACACTACCTGTGGTACACAGTACACTGTATGTACAGGTACACAGTACACTACCTGTGGTACACAGTACACTGCCTGTAAAGGTACACAGTACACTACCTGTACAGGTACACAGTACACTACATGTACAGGTACACAGTACACTACCTGTACAGGTACACAGTACACTACCTGTGGTACACAGTACACTGTATGTACAGGTACACAGTACACTACCTGTGGTACACAGTACACTGTATGTACAGGTACACAGTACACTACCTGTACAGGTACACAGTACACTACATGTACAGGTACACAGTACACTACCTGTACAGGTACACAGTACACTGCCTGTGGTACACAGTACACTGCCTGTACAGGTACACAGTACACTCCCTGTGGTACACAGTACACTGTATGTACAGGTACACAGTACACTACCTGTACAGGTACACAGTACACTACCTGTACAGGTACACAGTACACTACATGTACAGGTACACAGTACACTACCTGTACAGGTACACAGTACACTGCCTGTGGTACACAGTACACTACCTGTACAGGTACACAGTACACTACATGTACAGGTACACAGTACACTACATGTACAGGTACACAGTACACTACCTGTACAGGTACACAGTACACTACATGTACAGGTACACAGTACACTACATGTACAGGTACACAGTACACTACCTGTACAGGTACACAGTACACTACCTGTACAGGTACACAGTACACTACCTGGTGGACATCGTGGAGCGTTTAGTAGCTGAGGAGACATTTCCCTCAGGAGGTGGAGACCAAACACAGAGCTAGAAGAGAGAGAACAGTGGTCTGTATCCATCAGGAGACTCAGAATAACACATGATGTCTGTAACTGCTCGGTGTGGAAATAAAGATCAACGTATGAACTTCATCAGCTGATCTTACGTTGATGTTGTGCTCAATGCTTATAAAATGTGTTATTGCAGGTTTTAAAACTAAAACCCTTCAAAACATGTTCATCCTAGTTCCTCTATTATTTATGTGCATTTATCCTGTAATTATTCTGATGAGCACTGACTCATGTGTCCAGCATCAGCTGTGTTGTGTTGCATGTTCAGTACCTGGTATGAAGCATCCTGACTCCCCCAGCTTTACTCACGGCGCCTCAGGAAACTGGTGGGTGTGTTTTCATGTTGGGTCCGACTCCACCGGGTTCACGGCTCAAAGGAGGGAATCTAACGCACGACTGTGGGCAGGAAGTGTTTATGTTGAAGTGGCTGGTCTCTACACCTCACAGGGCTGAGGCTGCTCCTTACAGCCTGGTTATTCAGAGGGCTGAGAGAGGGTCTTTCTTTAGGGGGTCTCAGACCAGCAGAATACACCACCAGGGTCAGACACGCCAAGAAGCTTCCGGATGAAGTCGTAACGTTCCTGCTCCTCCTCACCGGGTTGGTGGAAACAAAGTTAATGTTTGTAAGGACGCTGCGTCAGCTTCTGTGACACGGCAACATGATGTGCATCCATTATTTTATATATTTATAAAAGCTGCATTAGCATATGAGGTCACCGAATAGAACAAACAACAGCAAAATGACCAAATTCATTAAACTGAGTTTTAAAAAAACGTTTTCAAATGACTTCACTCAATTTATTCTGCTTCCACCTCAAAGCAGTGGAGTTTTAGTTTGTGGCGTTCCCGGCATTTTAATATTGATGGAGAGAATATCCAGAGTAATATGTGTACTGGAAATATGGAACGGGAGTTATCAGCCCCATAGATATGGGTTAGAAGAGGCCTACGGATCACTAGTAGGTTCATCTACTCATCTATTCATCTATTCATCTATTCATCTACTCATCTATTCATCTATTCATCTATTCATCTACTCATCTATTCATCTATTCATCTACTCATCTACTCATCTATTCATCTATCATCTACTCATCTATTCATCTATTCATCTACTCATCTATTCATCTATTCATCTACTCATCTATTCATCTACTCATCTACTCATCTATTCATCTATTCATCTATTCATCTACTCATCTATTCATCTATTCATCTACTCATCTATTCATCTATTCATCTATTCATCTACTCATCTATTCATCTATTCATCTATTCATCTATTCATCTACTCATCTACTCATCTATTCATCTACTCATCTACTCATCTATTCATCTATTCATCTATTCATCTACTCATCTATTCATCTATTCATCTACTCATCTATTCATCTATTCATCTACTCATCTATTCATCTACTCATCTACTCATCTATTCATCTATTCATCTATTCATCTACTCATCTATTCATCTACTCATCTACTCATCTATTCATCTATTCATCTATTCATCTACTCATCTATTCATCTATTCATCTACTCATCTATTCATCTACTCATCTACTCATCTATTTTTTTTTATCTACTCATCTATTCATCTATTCATCTATTCATCTACTCATCTATTCATCTATTCATCTATTCATCTACTCATCTATTCATCTACTCATCTACTCATCTATTTTCATCTATCATCTATTCATCTATTCATCTACTCATCTACTCATCTATTCATCTACTCATCTACTCATCTATTCATCTATTCATCTATTCATCTATTCATCTATTCATCTACTCATCTACTCATCTATTCATCTATTCATCTACTCATCTACTCATCTACTCATCTACTCATCTATTCATCTATTCATCTACTCATCTACTCATCTATTCATCTATTCATTATTCATCTACTCATCTATTCATCTACTCATCTACTCATCTATTCATCTATTCATCTATTCATCTACTCATCTATTCATCTATTCATCTACTCATCTATTCATCTATTCATCTATTCATCTATTCATCTACTCATCTATTCATCTATTCATCTACTCATCTATTCATCTATTCATCTACTCATCTATTCATCTACTCATCTACTCATCTATTCATCTATTCATCTATTCATCTACTCATCTATTCATCTACTCATCTATTCATCTATTCATCTATTCATCTATTCATCTACTCATCTATTCATCTATTCATCTACTCATCTACTCATCTACTCATCTATTCATCTACTCATCTACTCATCTATTCATCTACTCATCTATTCATCTATTCATCTATTCATCTACTCATCTATTCATCTACTCATCTACTCATCTATTCATCTATTCATCTACTCATCTACTCATCTACTCATCTATTCATCTACTCATCTACTCATCTACTCATCTATTCATCTATTCATCTACTCATCTATTCATCTATTCATCTACTCATCTACTCATCTACTCATCTATTCATCTATTCATCTATTCATCTATTCATCTACTCATCTACTCATCTATTCATCTATTCATCTACTCATCTACTCATCTACTCATCTACTCATCTATTCATCTATTCATCTACTCATCTACTCATCTATTCATCTATTCATCTATTCATCTACTCATCTATTCATCTACTCATCTACTCATCTATTCATCTATTCATCTATTCATCTACTCATCTATTCATCTATTCATCTATTACTTTATTACCTCTAATATCATCTATTCATCTATTCATCTATTCATCTACTCATCTATTCATCTATTCATCTACTCATCTATTCATCTACTCATCTATTCATCTATCATCTACATCTACTCATCTATTCATCTATTCATCTATCTATTCATCTACTCATCTACTATTCATCTACTCATCATTCATCTACTCATCTACTCATCTACTCATCTATTCATCTACTCATATATTCATCTACTCATCTACTCATCTATTCATCTATTCATCTACTCATCTACTCATCTATTCATCTACTCATCTACTCATCTATTCATCTACTCATCTATTCATCTATTCATCTACTCATCTACTCATCTATTCATCTACTCATCTATTCATCTATTCATCTATTCATCTATTCATCTACTCATCTACTCATCTATTCATCTATTCATATATTCATCTACTCATCTATTCATCTACTCATCTATTCATCTACTCATCTATTCATCTATTCATCTACTCATCTACTCATCTACTCATATATTCATCTACTCATCTATTCATCTATTCATCTATTCATCTACTCATCTATTCATCTATTCATCTACTCATCTACTCATCTACTCATCTATTCATCCACTCATCTACTCATCTACTCATCTATTCATCCACTCATCTATTCATCTACTCATCTACTCACGTGGTTGATCACCGATACAGATAGCATCATCGTGGCCGTAGTAACTATGACGGGAGTGAAGGAGGAAGTCGGGACTCAAACAGGATCTTTTCCTCGACCTCATCACGTAGCTGTGCTTAACCGAAACACTTAGTTTTGTTTCAATTCACAATATAGATGTAGATGTTCTGTTGAATGTAGGATTGTAGTAATGAGGTTCTCTAGTTTCACACACGGTTACAGGAAGATAGATTTGTGAGTCGTCTGCATATAAATGATAATTTACATTTCTGTGTTTTTTTGAAGATGTGACTAAGCATTGCAGACGGAACAAAGGTGGTCCGAATATTGATCCCTGTGGAACACCATATTGTGCTTTAGAAAAATTATGTATCTCTCTTAGTACTCTAGTAGCACTTAAATGTCTCGTATTCATATCACTTGGTAGTTTGGCTTTCTTGAGGAATTGTACTTTCTTGATTTTTGTTGTTGGTTTCAATTCAATTCAATTCAATTTATTTTTTGTATAGCCCAAAATCACAAATTACAAATTTGCCTCAGAGGGCTTTACAATCTGTACACACTGACATCCTCTGTCCCAGAACCTCATCGACTCAGGAAAAACTCCCCCAAAAAAAACCCTTTCAACAGGGAGAAAAATGGAAGAAACCTTGAGGAGAGCAGCAGAGGAGGATCCTCTCCCAGGATGGACAGAGTACAATAGATGTCATGTGTACAGAATGAACAGCATAACAGAGTTACAACAATAAGTTATACAATAAGTGATTCAACCAAGGGAGTTTGGACTCCCTTGGTTGAATCACTTATTGTAAGTCGCTTTGGATAAAAGCGCCTGCTAAATGAAATGTAATGTAATGTAAAGTACAGGAGACTACAGTATCAATACATACACACCTGATGAGTGGAATCAGGACAGCTGACCCAACAGTCGGGTCTTCCTCCGCCTGCAGGGGGCAGGAGCCCTATCTTTCTGAGGTGGGAGGGAACTGCACACATGCATACGCGCCCGCTGATGTGCAAGAATTTACTAAATATATACATTACAATTCATGCCCAGTATATTTAGCCTGAGACAACATAAAATATACTCTTTTATGTAACGTTTTGAAGACGCTGGAGCTTAACTTGGGTCTCGAGGAGCTGCAGCATTTATTCTGGACCGACTGAACACTGAGCGACTCCTTCACTGTGTGTGTGTGTGTGTGTGTGTGTGTGTGTGTGTGTGTGTGTGTGTGTGTGTGTGTGTGTGTGTGTGTGTGTGTGAGTGCCATTTTATTGGCAGTTATCGGGTAGAATTAGGTGAACTTCGACTGTCAATCAAACAGAATAAGGTTGTTCCTCCATGTGAAATATGTCCACGTCCTGAAAGAAGATCTGATCCCAGAGAGCTGAGGGTTCACGCCGCCCTCTCTGTGATTGACCTTGTTGACCTGGGAACACGTCAGCTGTTTGACTCCGACCCGTCCACCCGTCTGAGTGGTGTAATGACAGCAGCCCACTCAGATATGAGCTCACATGAATTAATGACTCACCGTCACGTCTTTTCCACTGACATCACTGGAACCATCATCTCCAACTGTGTGTTCATAAGAACAGCTGCTGGGGAGAAGAAACCGCTTCCTTTATAAGAAGAAGAAGAAGAAGAAGAAGAAGAAGAAGAAGAAGAAGAAGAGAAGCCTGATGGGAGTCAGATGGTTCAGGTGTAAAGCTTCCTCTAGATGCTCACACACACCAGCTTGTGTGCAAAGTTGACATTTTGCCCTGCAGGTGGCGCTGGAGGGAATCTCATGGAGGGTCCAGAATGGAAACTCTAGGGAGCATGAATGTGTTATGATGTATTATATATATAAAAGTATCTTTCTTTACTCTTTTTAACGGTTGTTTTTGTGAAAGTCTGTCCTTTGGTGCCAGTTCTCCGCCTGTCCACGGAGGCCCCGGATGTCTCCGCCTGTCCACGGAGGCCCCGGACGTCTCCGCCTGTCCACGGAGGCCCCGGATGTCTCCGCCTGTCCACGGAGGCCCCGGATGTCTCCGCCTGTCCCAGTCACCTGACTCCCGCTCAGCCTCTCCTGCAGTAACCCTTCCTCCACTTGACCTTTCCCGCCCACCTGCTCCTCGTTTCCCTCGTTAGCCGTTTGTTTCTACCAGCGATCCAGGAGGAGATGACATCATCGGGAGGAGATGACATCATCAGGAGTGAGTGACATCATGCATTATTATGATTTCTTAAAGGTGTTTGTGTGCTCTGCACATATCCTCTATACTTTAATTTGTTGACATTTGCACATTACATCTTCTTTGTTTCAAACACTGAGCATCTGTTTTCATTTTAATATATGTTCTTATATCTCTTATATCTGCACATTATAAATAACCAGACTCCCAGCATGCACTCTGCTCTGAACAACCAGTGAAGACTTTTATACATCAGAGCATCTGTTATTAAAATATTATATTTTAATAACAGATGGAAGTTTATTTTGCAGGTTGACTTTGTGTTTGGGTGTTTTTACAGCTATAGTCTTCATGGGTGTGTGTGTGTGTGTGTGTGTGTGTGTGTGTGTGTGTGTGTGGGATGTGGCTTTCTGAGCTCAATGAGGGAACATTTTCTTCAGGCCAAATAAAGCTGCCCATGTAAACTCCACATTCCTGAGTTTGTGGTGCGTCTGCCTCAAACTCTCTTTCTCTCTTTATGGAGGGAGGAGGCTGTGTGTGTGTGTGTGTGTGTGTGTGTGTGTGTGTGTGTGTGTGTGTGTGTGTGTGTGTGTGTGTGCGTGTGTGTGTTTGACATTTAAGATCTGCAGGACATTGAGTTTCACACACTTTCTGCTTACTGTTGCTAAATGTCTCTGCACTAAACTGCACACGATAATAAAAATGTTGTATTTGTGTATTTAAAGCAGCTTTCAAACACTCAACAGCTGTATTATTGATGTACTGTTGACCTCGGTTGTGGAAAGTACTACAAACTAGTATTTCCATTTCATACTACTTTATACTTTTGCTCCACTAGATCTCAGAGAGAAATATTGTATTTTATACTTCACTACATTTATTTGACAGCTGTAGTCAGTTAGTAGCTTTTAGATTAAATCCTTTACACACCGGGGAAAAACAGGCTGTCAACAGACGAAAACCAAGATGGCGACGGACGAAAAAGAAAGACTGGGCTAAACTAGCTAACTGTAGTTAAAGTAGTTAAAGTTTCTACAACAGTAACAAGCTGCTCTGACATCGATGCGTCACGACTAACTGTCTCATAATGTCACATAGAATCACACAGGAGACGTACTGCATGAAGCTGAGAATACTTGTGTACTTTTACTTCCAATAAGTACAACATCTGTGTTGTTGGGGTGTAGACATTGGTATCTCCGTCCCACGGCGTCCTCCCCGCGGCTGCAGCCTGCGTGACCTCGGGGAGGACGCGCTCATCCCAAACCACACGAGTCAGAGACCACACACGGCGTGATGACGCTGCAGGGTGCAGCGCTCTGTGAGGACACGCTCCCCCTCACGCAGGCAGCATCACCGTGCAGCATCAGAGGCCCGGCCTCTGTCATTAGGACATCTCGGCTAAATTACACACTTTCACCAGCTGAACCTCACAAGGCCTTCGGGATGTTCCTGTTCCTCGACACGGGGGGCGGGAGGGGGCGTGTCCCCGGACCCTCAGCTGGTCACATGTCGCTCGGCCTTCAGCTTCTAATTTGCATAAATGGTTTTGTGGGTTTTCCACAGCTGAAGTGGACCTGGAATAAAGCCCAAAGCACTAAAACCACAACACACTTCAGACTTGAGACCGAGGAGATAAACAACTCAACTGAGACACAAACTGAGCTCAGAAACCGTCACGCATGAATCCTCTGAAGCTGTGACAGTGAACTTTGAGCTGAATGCTAACGTCAGCACGCTCACAGGGACGATGCTAACGTAACGATGCTAACACAGCAATGCTAACGCAATGCTAACGTAACGCTGAGCCGGTGTATTAACCGAGGGGAGACCAAGTCCTGACTGACACCTCAAACTAAACTAGTTTGTTCCCACTAGTTGATCATAGTACATGCCGTCACATGGTCAGACCCCTCAGTAGCTAAAGGACCAGTTGACCTCTGACCTCTGGGAGTTTCCTCAGGTCGCCAGGAAGCAGAAAACATCTGTAAAACCAATCAGTGTTGTTGGTGTTTCTGACTTCATACCGTGAGCTCTCGTGTCTCTAGTGGAGTCTGATGAGAGGAGACCAGAGGAAAGTCCTGAGGTCGGTTCTGGTGACTGAGAATGAGCCTGGCTCGGCCTGGCTCGGCCTGGCTCTGGTGAGAGTCTGGGGTTTGGTTCGGCCTGGCTCTGGTGCGAGTCTGGTGAGAGTCTGGGGTTTGGCTCGGCCTGGCTCGGCCTGGCTCTGGTGAGAGTTTGGGGTTTGGCTCGGCCTGGTTTGGGTGGGTCCAGACTGGGACGTGGTTTAGAGCTGGGCAGCTGCTGAGGCTCTCAGAGACATCAGAGTACTGAGTGTACCCCTCCAAGTACACCCAAGTACACACTGAGGGTACTTTTCATTGTATGCAACTTCTGCTCCACTACATCTCTTCAGTAAATATTATACTTTTTACTGTACTACATCTCAGAGGTACATATTGTACTTTTTACTGTACTACATCTCAGAGGTACATGTTGTACTTTTTACTGTACTACATCTCAGAGGTACATATTGTACTTTTTACTGTACTACATCTCAGAGGTACATGTTGTACTTTTTACTGTACTACATCTCAGAAGTAAATATGACTGTATATATACATATACTGTATATATACATATACTGTATCTATACACGTACTGTATGTATACATATACTCTATATATACATATTCTGTATATAGACAAAGCCTACAACGTGTGGAAGCTTCTCGTTGGGTTACTAATGAATGTTGGAGTCTTTTGAGGCTAATTGAGAGAAACAGGAAATAACAGAGCCCCCCCCCCCCTCACCCCCCCCCCAGTCATCCATCATGTCCAGCTCCTGTTTACATTCTCTAAATGAGATAATGAGCCCCAGAGATGCGTCTGTACGGAGAGCTCTCCTCCTCAGGTCATAATCCAGACAGGATGTTTTATACTAATATAATATTGTATATTTGTACCATGACATGAGAGTTTATACTTGTATTTTATACTTTTAGTGCATTTTATTGCTATTACATCTGCTTTTACTCAAGTCAGAGACCTGAGATGTTCCCTCTCTCCACTACAGAATCACATCAAAGCTTCTAGAAGGAACTTTCAAACCTTCAAAGGTGGAAATGTTCCTGCGTGATCATTTGGTCCTGATGGTGGCGCTAGAGGAAAGGAATGACCCACTATGACCCACTATGACCCACTATGACCCACTATGACCCACTATAACCCACTATGACCCACTATGACCCACTATAACCCACTATAACCCACTATGACCCACTATGACCCACTATGACCCACTATAACCCACTATGACCCACTATAACCCACTATAACCCACTATGACCCACTATGACCCACTATGACCCACTATAACCCACTATGACCCACTATGACCCACTATGACCCACTATGACCCACTATGACCCACTATAACCCACTATGACCCACTATAACCCACTATGACCCACTATAACCCACTATGACCCACTATGACCCACTATGACCCACTATGACCTACTATGACCCACTATAACCCACTATGACCCACTATGACCCACTATGACCCTATGACCCACTATGACCCACTATGACCCACTATGACCCACTATAACCCACTATAACCCACTATGACCCACTATAACCCACTATGACCCACTATGACCCACTATGACCCACTATGACCCACTATGACCCACTATGACCCACTATAACCCACTATGACCCACTATAACCCACTATGACCCACTATGACCCACTATGACCCACTATGACCCACTATGACCCACTATAACCCACTATGACCCACTATAACCCACTATGACCCACTATGACCCACTATGAACTATGACCCACTATACCTATGATATGACCCATATGACCCACTATGACCCACTATAACCCACTATGACCCACTATGACCCACTATGACCCACTATAACCCACTATGACCCACTATGACCCACTATAACCCACTATGACCCACTATGACCCACTATGACCCACTATAACCCACTATGACCCACTATGACCCACTATGACCCACTATGACCCACTATGACCCACTATAACCCACTATGACCCACTATGACCCACTATGACCCACTATGACCCACTATGACCCACTATGACCCACTATGACCCACTATGACCCACTATGACCCACTATAACCCACTATGACCCACTATGACCCACTATGACCCACTATGACCCACTATGACCCACTATGACCCACTATGACCCACTATAACCCACTATGACCCACTATGACCCACTATGACCCACTATAACCCACTATGACCCACTATGACCCACTATCACTATGCCCTATGACCCACGACCCACGGTCTGGTGATACGTGTCGCTGGTTGATGAACTATGAACTATGAATGTGTTCCTGGTTGACGGAGCGCTGCCGTCCACACGTCTGAGGACGTGTGTTCGATTCCCGCTGAGCTGTGGAGTGCTGCTGTGCTGCCTCTGGTTTATGGTCTTCATATCTTTATGGCTCCGTGACGAAGCTTCCAAACAGGAAGACTTTGACCTGAAGCTCTGAGCGTCTGGAGGTTTACCACCTGAGGCTCAGGTAAAGACCTGGTCCTGAACCAGTCTCAGGTAAAGACCTGGTCCTGGTCCTGAACCAGTCTCAGGTAAAGACCTGGTCCTGAACCAGTCTCAGGTAAAGACCTGGTCCTGGTCCTGAACCAGTCTCAGGTAAAGACCTGGTCCTGAACCAGTCTCAGGTAAAGACCTGGTCCTGGTCCTGAACCAGTCTCAGTAAAGACCTGGTCCTGGTACTGAACCAGTCTCAGGTTAGTCCTGGTCCTTTATAGACCTCAGATACCTCTGAGATGTAGTACAGTATAAAGTACTATATGTACCTCTGAGATGTAGTACAGTAAAAAGTACTATATGTACCTCTGAGATGTAGTACAGTATAAAGTACAATATGTACCTCTGAGATGTAGTACAGTATAAAGTACTATATGTACCGCTGAGATGTAGTACAGTATAAAGTACTATATGTACCTCTGAGATGTAGTACAGTATAAAGTACTATATTTAGAAGTACCTTGAATTGATAGTACAACCCAGAAGGTTCCTTTAAAAGTGGTGTATTTATGTATTTCACCCACTTTGAACTGGCTTCATGTGTGTTGGAGTGTAAGACCTTAGCAGTATTAGTACATGTACTGTATACTACGTAGTACTGAGCTGAGTATAAGACCTTAGCAGTATTAGTACATGTACTGTATACTACGTAGTACTGAGCCGTGTAGAAGTGTGTGTTTCGTAGGACGGATCTCACAATACGTTCTCTGTGAGTCACACACACTCCTCCATTGTTCAGCCGACACTCTCAAACACACATTATGCCAATGAATCCACAATGGAGTCCATCTGTGTGTGTGTGTGTGTGTGTGTGTGTGTGTGTGTGTGTGTGTGTGTGTGTGTGTGTGTGTGTGTGTGTGTGTGTGTGTGTGTGTGTGCAGGGTGGTGATGTAACCGTTAGTCTAAACAGCTGATTATGATCACAGGAAAGTGATACAGAGATTTGAGCTCCATAATTCTCTTCTGTAGTATTAATACATCACTTTATCAACGAGCAGTACTTTAGTACTTCACTTTATCAACGAGCAGTACTTTAGTACATCACTTTATCAACGAGCAGTACTTTAGTACAACACTTTATCAACGAGCAGTACTTTAGTACAACACTTTATCAACGAGCAGTACTTTAGTACAACACTTTATCAACGAGCAGTACTTTAGTACTTCACTTTATCAACGAGCAGTACTTTAGTACTTCACTTTATCAACGAGCAGTACTTTAGTACATCACTTTATCAACGAGCAGTACTTTAGTACATCACTTTATCAACGAGCAGTACTTTAGTACAACACTTTATCAACGAGCAGTACTTTAGTACAACACTTTATCAACGAGCAGTACTTTAGTACTTCACTTTATCAACGAGCAGTACTTTAGTACTTCACTTTATCAACGAGCAGTACTTTAGTACATCACTTTATCAACGAGCAGTACTTTAGTACATCACTTTATCAACGAGCAGTACTTTAGTACTTCACTTTATCAACGAGCAGTACTTTAGTACAACACTTTATCAACGAGCAGTACTTTAGTACAACACTTTATCAACGAGCAGTACTTTAGTACTTCACTTTATCAACGAGCAGTACTTTAGTACTTCACTTTATCAACGAGCAGTACTTTAGTACTTCACTTTATCAACGAGCAGTACTTTATTAGTTAGACAGTACTGCAAGTAGTATTTGTTGATGTATAGTTCATTTTAAATACTTTATGTACTGTGAAGCTGTATTAATGTATTAATGTGTTACATTGTAACAGTTGTATCATATATATATATATATATATATATATATATATATATATAACAGAGTATCTTTACTGTGTGGTATTAGTAGTTTTACTGTGACAGAGTATCTTTACTGTGTGGTATTAGTACCTTTACTGTGTGGTATTAGTACCTTTACTGTGTGGTATTAGTACCTTTACTGTGTGGTATTAGTACCTTTACTGTGTGGTATTAGTACCTTTACTGTGTGGTATTAGTACCTTTACTGTGTGGTATTAGTACCTTTACTGTGTGGTATTAGTACCTTTACTCTGTGGTATTAGTACCTTTACTGTGTGGTATTAGTACCTTTACTGTGTGGTATTAGTACCTTTACTCTGTGGTATTAGTACCTTTACTGTGTGGTATTAGTACCTTTACTGTGTGGTATTAGTACTTTGTTAGCCACATGAAATAGATGAATAGTTAATCTCTCGGTTAGGTTGTGCACAGCAGGAATGTAAAGGAGAGGAACTCCTTGAGGAAGAGGAGGAGGAGGAGGAGGAGGAGCAGGAGGAGGAGAGGAGGAGGAAGAGGAGGAGGAATAAGAGGAGGAGGAGGAGGAGGAGGAGCAGGAGGAGGAGAGGAATTTTGAGGAGGAGGAGGAGGGGGAGGAGGAGGAAGAGGAGGAGGGGGAGGAGGAGGAGCAGGAGGAAGAGGAGGAGGAGCAGGAGGAGGAGAGGAGGAGGAAGAGGAAGAGGAAGAGGAGGAGGAGCAGGAGGAGGAGGAGGAGGAGGAAGAGGAGGAGGAGCAGGAGGAGGAGGAAGAGGAAGAGGAAGAGGAGGAGGAGAGGAGGAGGAAGAGGAAGAGGAGGAGGAAGAGGAGGAGGAGCAGGAGGAGGAGAGGAGGAGGAAGAGGAAGAGGAACTCCTTTAATGAGGATGAGGAGGAGGAGGAGGAGCAGGAGGAGGAGAGGAACTTCTTGAGGAGGAGGAGGAGGGGGAGGAGGAGGAAGAGGAGGAGGGGGAGGAGAGGGAGGAGGAGGAAGAGGAGAAGGAAGAGGAGAAGGAGGAAGAGAAGGAGGGGGAGGAGGAGGAAGAGGAGAAGGAAGAGGAGAAGGAGGAAGAGAAGGAGGGGGAGGAGGAAGAGGAGAAGGAAGAGGAGGAGGGGGAGGAGGAGGAAGAGGAGAAGGAGGAGGAGGAGGGGGAGGAGAAGGAAGAGGAGGAAGAGGAGGATGAGGAGGAGGAGGAGGAGGAGGAGGAGGAGGAGGAAGAGGAAGAGGAGGCGGAGGAAGAGGAGGAGGAGGCTCGTGCATGAGGCTCGTGCATGAGGCCGTATTGCTTCACTCTGCACGGAGTGAATGAAGCGGCGGCTCGGGGCTTAATGGAGTTGGGGGGTTAACTCTTGGAGGAAACTCCCCCTGAAGGCGTTCCTTCCTCGGACTCCGCGAGGAGACAATACCGTCAATGAGCGGAGCTTTTCCCACGTTTTCTCTCCGGGACGAAGCTTCGGATTAACGTCGCGAGACGAGCACGCGCTCGATCCCCGTCAGAGGAACCAGCACGCGCTCTGTTCTTCTTCTTTATTATTATTCTTTATTCTTTATCTTTACTCTGGAGCCTTTACTCCTGCGGACGGATCCTCTGTTACCCGGCTGTGACTCCTCTTCCTCGGATACACAGCGAGCTGTGGGCCGAAGAGGTAAAGACACATCTAACATATATATATATATAATATATATATATATATATATATATATATATATATATATATATATATATATATATATATATATATAAGCTTTATTCTAAGAACCCTGCTGTACTTTACTCGGTCTGGTCTGTTTATTTATGGGATGTTTACTTTTATGTGTTTTATTTACAAAAATACTTTAACTTTAAGTAACTTATCCAAAGTAAAAGTAGAAAGTCAAAATACTTCATAACGTGACGTTAGAAGTTTTTTAGGTATTTTGGGTACTACACACACCCAGTGTGTAGTACCAGTGTGTAGTACCCAGTGTGTAGTAACCAGTGTGTAGTAACAGTGTGTAGTACCCAGTGTGTAGTACCCAGTGTGTAGTACCCAGTGTGTAGTAACCAGTGTGTAGTAACAGTGTGTAGTAACAGTGTGTAGTACCCAGTGTGTAGTACCCAGTGTGTAGTACCCAGTGTGTAGTAACCAGTGTGTAGTAACAGTGTGTAGTAACCAGTGTGTAGTAACAGTGTGTAGTAACAGTGTGTAGTACCCAGTGTGTAGTACCCAGTGTGTAGTAACAGTGTGTAGTAACCAGTGTGTAGTACCCAGTGTGTAGTACCCAGTGTGTAGTAACAGTGTGTAGTAACCAGTGTGTAGTAACAGTGTGTAGTACCCAGTGTGTAGTACCAGTGTGTAGTAACAGTGTGTAGTAACAGTGTGTAGTACCAGTGTGTAGTAACAGTGTGTAGTACCCAGTGTGTAGTAACAGTGTGTAGTACCCAGTGTGTAGTAACAGTGTGTAGTAACAGTGTGTAGTAACAGTGTGTAGTACCAGTGTGTAGTAACAGTGGTGGAAGAGAGTACTACTGCACTCCAGCTGTTGTTGGGTAAAAGTACACAAGTAGTAGTAGTAAAATGAACCCTACTCACGCAGAAAGTATTAGTACACAGTCAGGTAGTTTAACCTGTAACGAGGCTTCATGTTTTAAACTGATCAAAAACTACTTCACGTAACATAAAGTACACAAAATACACTTAATGCAGAAGATGTCTCATGTTGAAGCAGTACTGAAGCAGTACTCTGAGATGTGAAGTACAAATATTAAGTAACAAAGTGGAAATACTCGTGTAAAGTACCTCAAAAATGTCACATAATTGCAAAACTTTCCCTCACAGTTTTTTACAGTGTAGTATTACTCAGAATACTTCATCCGTCCTCCGAACATTTTTTATTTATACTTATTCATACACCTACAGCTTCTACTTCTTCTTTAATGCACTTATTAATTTGGAGATTTTGTCTCTTTTTCTTCCACAACTCGTCTTCTTTCATTCTCGAGGAAATACAATATTTATTTTACTACTTTGTTTATTTACGGCTGTAGTTTTCTACTAAATGCACCTAAAGTTACCGTTACATAATGCCTCATTTGCATATGTAAACATAGGATTTCATAAAACTTGTAATACAATAAATATATATATCTATATATAGATATATATGTAGATATATATCTCTCAGGTAAATGTTTGATTCCTCTCGTGTCTCTGAACCTCAGCAGGTTTCTCTCCGGTCGTCTGCGTGTTGTTTTCCAGCTCGGATGCTTTGTGGTCGTTGTATTAGTACGTGAAAGTACTCGGAGCTGCCAGCCGGCTGCAGAATGTGGAGTGTAGGTGACGAGAGGAGGAGAGTCATGATCACTGCAGTGTGTGTGTGTGTGTGTGTGTGTGTGTGTGTGTGTGTGTGTGTGTGTGTGTGTGTGTGTGTGTGTGTGTGTGTGTGTGGTGTGTGTGTGTGTGGTGGTGGTGTGTGTGTGTGCGTGTGTGTGTGTGTATAAGGTTAAAGATGATATATGGATGAAACGAACGGAACTGGAACTATATATTTTATTTAAATATCTATTTCTATTTATTAATTTTCTAGTCTCTTCATCTTCTCAATAATTTATGAAGCACTTTGAATTGCATATATATGTATATATACATATATATACACATATATATATATATATATATATACACACATATATATATATATATGTATATGTATATATGTATATATATACATACATACATATATATACATGTATATATATACACATGTATATATATACATATATATATATACACATATATATATACATATATACATATATATACACGTATATATATATATATACGTATATATATACACGTGTATATATATATATATAT
>JACSYO010001477.1:0-10000 GCA_016806645.1 Ophiodon elongatus
AATAAACTACTTTCCTATAAGCAGAATAAATTACTTTCCTATAAGCAGAATAAACTACTTTCCTATAAGCAGAATAAACTACTTTCCTATAAGCAGAATAAACTACTTTCCTATAAACAGAATAAACTACTTTCATATAAGCAGAATAAACTACTTTCCTATAAGCAGAATAAACTACTTTCCTATAAACAGAATAAACTACTTTCATATAAGCAGAATAAACTACTTTCCTATAAGCAGAATAAACTACTTTCCTATAAACAGAATAAACTACTTTCATATAAGCAGAATAAACTACTTTCCTATAAGCAGAATAAACTACTTTCCTATAAACAGAATAAACTACTTTCATATAAGCAGAATAAACTACTTTCCTATAAGCAGAATAAACTACTTTCCTATAAACAGAATAAACTACTTTCATATAAGCAGAATAAACTACTTTCCTATAAGCAGAATAAACTACTTTCCTATAAACAGAATAAACTACTTTCATATAAGCAGAATAAACTACTTTCCTATAAGCAGAATAAACTACTTTCCTATAAACAGAATAAACTACTTTCATATAAGCAGAATAAACTACTTTCCTATAAGCAGAATAAACTACTTTCCTATAAACAGAATAAACTACTTTCATATAAGCAGAATAAACTACTTTCCTATAAGCAGAATGAAGCCGTTAGCTCGTACCTAGCGTCATTGAGTCCTTCTGGTCCTCATGGCGTCCTGGATCTGCCGGTTGAGCTCGGCGATGATCCGGTCTTCGTGGGTGTAGACGCCGGTCCTCAGCAAGGTGTCTCTCTCCTCCAGCAGGCGGCTCAGGTGCTCGTCAGCGCCCTCGGTCAGGCTCTGGGTGGGGGCGGGGCCAGCCGGGGAGGAGGCGGGGCCTAACCTGTCCTCCTGCTGCTTTAATCTGTCAAAAGAAAATATCATGAACCTTTCTTATTAGATAAATAGATAAATAAATAAATAAATAAAAAAAAAAAAAAATATATATATATATATATATATATATATATATATGAAGACAATAGATGAAGTTAAATTTAACATAAACTCTTTACACGACAGTATATATTTTACTACCCCTTTATACCTGTAAACATCACAGTATATATATTTATTTAATACCTGTAAACATCACAGTATATATATTTATTTACTACCTGTAAACATCACAGTATATATATTTATTTACTACCTGTAAACATCACAGTATATATATATTTATTTACTACCTGTAAACATCACAGTATATATATTTATTTACTACCTGTAAACATCACAGTATATATATTTATTTACTACCTGTAAACATCACAGTATATATATTTATTTACTACCTGTAAACATCACAGTATATTTACTTTTATATCCGTCTACAACCTGTTTTCATATTTACTAAACACCTCGTCTCTACCACAGTTTTATTTTATATTAATTATTATATTTTATTCCTTTATATTAGCAGCTGCACTATTTTATGTGTTTGTTGGAGGAAGCGACTGCTTCACTGTTAACTTGAAACTTCTTCTTCTTCTTCCTCCTCCTCCTCCTCCTCCTCCTCCTCCTCCTCACCTGTTGAGTTCGTTCCTGATGTCGTCCAGCTCCCGCCTCTCCTGGTGGACCGCCTCCTTCTGCTCCGTTGCTAGGTAACGCAGCCTCATGGCCTCCAGCTCCGCCTGCTGCTTCTTCAGACGCGTCATGGCGTTTTCCTGCTCTCGCTGCGAAGAAACACGACAAAATATAGAACAAATATAGAATATCCTTCACTTTGATTACAACATCCGCTTTGCACGGACGCACGTGAACGTGGATTCATGTGAAGAATATTGTCAGAATATTTAGTGCTTGTAAACGTAGTCAATGATCTTTCATTTCAAAATAAAGCTCTTGACCCCGATGCTGAAATGTGAGCGTTTTGAAGCCAAGGAGCTGTTTTTCCTCATTAAGTCGTGATGAATTTGTCTGGTTTCACATTTTCATAAAAACCTCCCCCGAGGAAACGAAAGGCTTCAGGACTTTGGAGGAATTCACACGGACACGATGAGAACAGAAAGGAAAACTCCAAAAAAAGTCTCTCAATAAAATAAAGTCGTATTTCACTCAGCTGCTCCGACCTCTAGCTCAGACTTCACAAAATTACCCAGAATGCCGATCTGGGCTCAGTCGACTTACAGCTTAATAAACCAGGAAAACAAAAACACTGATATGGATGGAAACCAACAACCTGCTGGGAAATCCTCCCCAGAGTTCCACCTATTCAGCAGGTATTTAAACGTCCTCTCACGCCTTCAGCCGCTCTGCTGCCGGGGGCAGGACCCCCCCCCGACCCCCCGACCCCCCCAAAAAAAAAACCAACATGTCGAGCAGCCGACTGGAGGAGATTTGAGAAGCTGGAATCCGTCGGTGTGTTCTGGTGACACAGAGCAGAACGACCAGCCGGCTGGTTCTGGATGGGAAAACTAACATTTTCACATTACTGCCCGACCGCTTTTCACACGGCTGATCACCTCCTCACAGAAAACACACACACACACACACACACACACACACACACACACACAATCTCTCAGGAACACACACACACACACTGTTGACACAGGCCCGGCTCTCTGTGGACCATTAGCAGTCTGTATTACGAGCCGTTTTAAGGCTAATTACTAGAAAAACAAACACGCTAAACATTTTCTCTAGTGCCCGCTGCCAAGGACAATCTGAGGGCCGAGTCCTGAAACAATTAGAGGACGAGGTGATACCGAGGCCTCGGCGGGGGGGAGGGAGGGGGGGCTACTAAAACTCAGCCGATAGTTTAAAGTTATTACGTCATGAAACCTCCAGCAGCTTCAGCTGAGGACGAAATCCACACAGACACAAACAAACCAAGTACAGGAACATAAACGTTACTATATATATATATATATATATATATATATATATAAATAATAAATAAATAAAATACTATATGTATTATTTATATCTATATTAGTTAAAAGAAAATGTACATATAATATATAAAAGTCCTCTCTGGAATCATGGAAGCATCATGACTAGAAGTAGAGAGAACTAGAACATTTAGTGCAGAATAACACAGTTATGACATAAATCATAAAAAAAAAAGAACAAAATTGTAAAACAATATAATCTATATATCCAACATGTTTTTAAGTGTCTACAAGTGTCATCAATGTTGGATAAATAAATAGAGGCTCTACGTGATATACATATTAAACTATTCTCATGTTCACTTCCTCTCCTTCAGTCAGTTTCTCTGATTTGTTGTCACATGACTGTTGGTCTCAGATGAATCACTCATGACGTCATAGTTTCACTGAGGAGCTCAGAATTTTATGTTTTTTACACAATCTGATTAAAGTAAACGATTTATTTGGTGCGAAATTTTAAACGAGATACTTAGAATAAAATGTTGTTGATGAAATATCACAATTTTAAGCTTTGCTTCGGCTGCGTTCGTTGAACACGATGTGTTCAGGGACCGTCGGAAAGATGAAAATCTGGCGATGATGAGGTTTTCTACAGCGTCTGGCTGTGAGCAACGCTGTAGTTTTGGGGATCGTTTAAAGAAAACATCAGAAGGTGGCAGAAACACGAGATCTGCTCACGGAGGCAGCAGGAGATCAAAACAGACTCAGAGGGGAAGACCAGGAGAGCCGGATCCAGGTCTTTAGACTGTCGGGGTTTGGGGGGGGGGGGTGACCAGAGAATGACTTCTCCTCCCCCAGACTCCCCTCCGTCTCCCCTCCATTACTTGCCTCCACTTTCAGAGGTCAACTGGGGGGTGGGGGGGTGGGGGGGGTACAAACACATGTGGACACACTTCTCTCAGCTCAGATGGAGTTTTTTCTGAACACCTGCTTGAGGTCATGGGGAGTTTTTCACAGAGAGGGGGGGTGGGGGGGGGACACAACCACACAAATGACTTTCGGCAAAATGGCTGAAATCCCAGAAAAATGTGTAAATATGAAATGTCTGTTTAGTGCTTAGAGGTTCAGAGGCTCCGATGTAAAATACAATCAGAATCTAAAGGGAAGTAAAAGTTGGACTGATTCTTTTAGTTGACTAATCTAAATAAAATATATTGATTATTTAAAAAAAAAAAAAAACATTTTTTATGAAAATAAGAGAATAATTTGTCCTATTTCGTTCGACCAACAGCCCAAAACTCAAAGATACTTAGATTAGAATCATAGAAAAGAACGAAACGCAGACTATCACCACATCTAAGAAGCTGGAAACAGGAAACATTCCACATGAATTAACCAGAGTTCACTTCTGTATAAACACAAACCATAACTTAGTGTTATTCTATTATATTGTGTTTACTTAAAAAAAAAATCGGAAAGAAATGGCGGTTTACGATATGATTATTTTCATCATCAATTGATACAGAAATTATTTATTTTGATAAATAAATAGTTTGGCCTCTAAAGTGTCAGAAAATAGAGAAAAACTACGCTCTAATCACGTCTCAAAGTTTAGTTTTTGACGTTCAATCGTCCATCACGAGAGAAAGAAAAGCAGCAAATCCTCACAAGTAACGAGCTGAAACTGAAAAATGAAGACGTTGATCATCAAGTCGACTGATCGAGTAATCGATCGGTAATTTCAGCACCGAACAGCGACATTGTTTCAAAACTACAAATGAATCCATCAACAAGACCGCGTTTATAACGGAAACAATGTTAATGTTTTTTGTTAAAAGTTATCACTTTTTGTTAAAAGTTGTCCCTTTTTGTTAAAAGTTGTCCCTTTTTGTTAAAAGTTGTCCCTTTTTGTTAAAAGTTGTCCCTTTTTGTTAAAAGTTGTCCCTTTTTGTTAAAAGTTATCCCTTTTTGTTAAAAGTTGTCCCTTTTTGTTAAAAGTTGTCCCTTTTTGTTTAAAAGTTACCACTTTTTGTTTAAAACAGTTAAAGTGAAAAGAAACTGTTGGAACAACAGTCGTCCGGCTGAATACTTTAAACCAGTCTTAAGCCGGGAGGTGGGTTCTGCTCCCCACAGGGTTAAATGACTCCACGGCCATATTTATTTAGATTTATCTTTGAGTGTTTGAGGGTTACGATCGGTGTTTTCAGAGCGATAAGTATGAGATAAGAGCCTCGGGAATGTGGTCTGTTTGTGTGCGATAGAAGCTGCTGGAAACTAAACTTTAATATAAAGATTAAAAGCACAGAGCACACTGATGTAATCCTATTCCTGTACCGGCTTTGTTTTTTAAGTGTCGCACTACAAGCCGTCTACTAAGCTCTTTATTCACTCAGCAAAACTGTATTTAAATCAGGAACTATCTAACCAATAATAAGTAAACAAGACTTAAGTACTTACAGCGCTGCAATTGATTGTTATTTATTAAAAGGATTTTTGTGAAAGCACCAAAAGTAAAACCTACAATATCGAGGTATTTGATCAAAATACCTCGATATATAAAAATATATTTAATTTTCGCCACATCGCCAAGTCTTAAACTGTTATATTAATATTTTCAAATTATTTCAGGATTCAATATGACTTTCTAAATTAGCTAAATTTGTTTTGTTCTTCTGATTTCGGACGTAAGTTTACAAAAACAACCACAGACTTCTGACTCTAAAGAAGAAAGTAGGAGAGGTTTTAGGATGAGAATATTAAAATGTTCTTGCTTGAATACTAATTTAAACGTTTATAAACTAAATATACAACAGTTTCTCCTTTCTGGTTTGTTGATGTTGTTTTTGCATCGAGTGTCTAAGAAACTCTGCGAAACACATCGTTATACTCGTGTTAATATTCCATGAAATCCCTCGTTTGCCTCCCTGACCTTCCCCGTCTGGACCCCCGCCCCCCCCATCGCATCCCAGTGGGAACCAGGGGAGACTCTCCACTGGGACCAGTGGCTGAGAGTCCCTCTGACGACACGTTGCATCTGCTGCTTGACGGACAGCTTTTATACAAACGGACTCGTGAGAGCCGCTCGTCGTCGGGCCGGCGGCTCAGAGGAACCGAACCCCAAAACCCTGACTGACTGAAACCAAGGAATCCAAACAGAGCGCGCGGGTCTCGGCCCTCAACGCTTCTGGAGTTTACACTGAGAGGTTTCCCCTGGTGTTTGGAGCAGAAACGGGCGACAGCTGCATTTCGTTGTGTTCAATAACAATAAATAAATCATACTTTTGCTTATTTTACGTCAAGCGCTGACATTTATTCCTTGTAAACTCGAAACTGCTCAAAGTTTTTACTCCACTCGTTGAAGAATTCTTTAACCTTGTTTCCTCTATCGAGCTTATAAATAAATGTTATGAGAAATATTTTGACTGAGCAATGTCGCCAAACCGGAAAATGCACAAAATATCTAGTTATATATATTTTTTAACTACAATGAATACATTATTGACATCTTGATGTATCGACTGTATTTATTGAGGCAAAGTTACTGGGTGGAAATAATTACACTAATAAATCGATTACTCGTGAACCATTTTGATTTTGTTTCAGTCAACAATCTCTAATTGTGAATATTTTCTATCAAAGTGAAGAAGAACAAGATATTTGAAAAACTTTTTCTAGAATTGTTTTCACGTATTAAACCAATACATGTTTATTACATCAAGAAAACAACAACAGGTTTTTATCAGGACGCAACAATTTAGCTAACAATGAGCTCAGCGGTGTCGAAACTAAAATACCAAGAATTTGAAAATAATTTCCTCCTTGAGGACATAATAATAAACTATAAACTATCTATTGTCTGTGTTTCCGGCACAAGAGAAGTTTGGCTTTTTCTGTCAAATAATACATTTAATTTTGATCATGCCCCCCTCCCCCCCCCCTAAAAGACCAACTTCAGTTTAAAACTGAGGATTTAAAGATTTTAGATTTTAAAGATGTTATTAACATTATTAACAGACGGGTGCTTCTGGTTTCTGGTTCTGGTGAACTGGACTTTAGTTACAGCTGAATATAAAGATAGAAATATCTTCTTTCTTTACGGCCGATAAAAAAAAGAAAAAAAATATTTTATATAGTTTATTCTCTCGATTCAACCAGCTTCTAAAAAAAGCCACATTCAGTTGCCCGTCCTTCCACTTGGGCTGTAAAAACACAAAATTTAGCTTCTTTGTCCCAATATTTTTGCTTCAGAAAAGACCAACTTTAAGCTCTTTGTCCCAATATTTTGAATTGAAAAGGACCGAAGCTAGAACCCTCTGATGGAGCACCGCAGCGCCGTCTGCACATTCATTCTCGCTCTGCACCTCCTGGGTCGAAAAGCACATTATTCCCTGGGACCAAGAATTTTTATGATCCGACTTGAGCTAAACAGCACGCCATGCGAGGCGCTGAGAGGAGAGAATAAATAGGCGAGGAGGCCGAGAAAAACCAAACAAGAGCGGCTTTAAGGAAAAACAACCTCAGAGCGCCAAGACGGATGTTCGTGTAAACACAGGCCTGGTATTCTATAAAAGAAGCAGAGTGGGACGTCTGACGAGCTTGTTGCTCAACGCAAATCCCAGAGATGATTAATAGACGGGGGGGTGACACTCAGCACCGAACCCCCTTAGAGCGGCATAAATCACACCATGTTTTCTTTACAATGATGTGGCACTTAGAGAGGGGGGAGGAAGGGCGGAGGAAGGAGAGGGGGGGAGGAGGAGGGAGGGGAGAAAAGAAAAGAAAGGAAAGGAAAAGACGGGAGAAGAGAAAGATTAAAAACTGAAAAAAGGAGGCAGGACAACGGAGGTACGAACTGAAATGAAGTACGAGGTGGAAAGAAGGGAAGAGATGGAGGGAAAGAAGGTAACGAAAGGAAGAGAAGGAGGGAAGGAAAGAAAGAAGGAAAGAAAGAAGGAAAGAAAGAAAGAAAGAAAGAAAGAAAGAAAGAGGGAAGGAAGGGAGGGAGAGAGAAGAGGCAGAAGATGATGAAGAGGAAGAAAAAGCGAGTGGTTGAGAGCATAAAGAATGACGGAGGGGGAGGAAAGGGAGGAAAGGGGGAGACAGGAGAGGCGACTGAAGGGAGAGACGGGGGAGTAGAAACAGAAAAGAGGGGGAAGAGATTGATGCAAAAAGAAAAGAGTAAAAAAATGTCCGTCCAGTTTTTCCAGCTGGTTAATGTCAGTAACAGTTATTAGTTTGTCAGATAAGGTCTGTGTGTGTTTACCTTAGTCTTAGGCCGACTAAAGCCCCACTTAGTGTGTGTGTGTGAGTCTGTGAGTGTGTGTGTCTGTGTGAGTCTGTGAGTGTGTGTGTGTGTGTGTGTGAGTCTGTGTGTGTGTGTGAAGGAAAAAAGAAAAAGGAAAGAGTGAGCGATAAAGAAAGAGAGAGGTGTGTTTTTACAACAGAACCAAATATTTAGCTGAGAACGAAGTAGACAATGTAACGTGTGAAAACACACACACACACACTTTTATTGTTATGAAAATGTTTACATTTCTTAGTCACAATTTTTCATTTTATATATGAATATGAATATATATATATATATATATATATATATTTATATATATAAATAAATATTTAAAAATGTCAAGGGATCCTTATCAAAAATAGGAGCCAATATTCTATTCATATTTTTATAAATATATATTTATATATAAACAAATAAAAAAAAGTAAGAGATCCCTGTAAAAAATGTGAGCCCATATTCTATTCATATAAAGTATATAAAGTAATTAATCTCTGCACTAGTTACACTAACTTCAATAACAGTTTGAAAGGTACAACTCTAAACGATGTACTTCTAAATACTCTAATATTACTTCACTTTGAGTGCAGGACTTGTACTTGCATGCAAGTATTGTGATGCTTGTTATTCTCCAAAGGACCCACGTACATGCACGCTGTACTTGTACTCATGTACCGGTGTACTTGTACTGATGTACTCTGGTGTACTGGTGTACTCTGGTGTACTCTGGTGCATTAGGGCGTGAGCCGGCTGACGGCTGCCGCCCCGCTCTGCGTCTTTAAACTGTTAAATGTCTCCACGCTGTCGGCTCGTCTGCAGCAGCAGATTAAGAAGCTGCAGACGTCCCGACGCAGAAAAACTACTATTATCTGCTGTGAAGCCCAGCAGCTGTCGGGTCCCGGAGACCCCCCCCCGGAGGCCCCAGAGGCCCCCCCGGAGGCCCCAGAGCCCCCCCCGGGCCCCTCTCCACGGCTCCTGGTTCTGTACTCGAGGTGGAGTCCTCTCACCTGCAGCACTGTTTATTAATGTAGGTTGTTTTGGTGGGAGTTCAGTGGAGACGTCCTAATAAGAAACAGGACAACAGTCTTTCGGGGTGCACTGTCCCTTTAAGTGGCACTGGTTCTTGCTTCCTAAATATTTCCTGCTTTTCTTAGTTTTCTGTGATTGAGTATATTTATATATAAATAAGTCTATTGAGTATATTTGGACTGTTGCTCAGACAAAAGAAGACATTTAAAGATGTCGATAATTAACCATTTTGTGACCGTTATAGACCAAACTATGAATAAATTAATCAGGATAACGATAAGTAGAATAAATGATGATTGTTTGTTTGTTGGCTACATCTTTGCACTACTGTTTCGTTTTGTTAGTTAATTTAATTTAATATTATTATTATTATATTTCTTGTATATATTGTGCATTTTTCTCATTTTCTTATTATTCGATTCTATTTTTTTGTATATAATATTCTTAGTATCCATCTATCTATCTATCTAATTAAAACTATCGTTAGTTGCTGTTTATTTATTTATTCACAGCTTCCCTCAGATGAAATAATCCTCCGTCTCCTGAATCCCTCCTCAGGTTTGTGACAGGACAACCAATGTTTCTTTAAAGATGTGGAACCAGACCTCAGGTCAGTTAAAGGTAAACGTACCTGTTTGAATCTGGCCAGCTCTTTGAGGGCGCGACCCCACTGCTGCTTGTAGTGCAGCTTGGACTTAGTGGTGGACTCCAGCTTCCTCTCCAGCTCCACCTTAAACATTTAATATTAAGAGATTAAATAATACAAGTCTGTGTGTGTGTGTGAGTGTGTGTGTGT
>JACSYO010001477.1:15000-20000 GCA_016806645.1 Ophiodon elongatus
CACACATATAAGGAAGGACCTGATATCAACATATTACATCTATATATGTGTATATGTAGAACTTTTAGAGGATGAAAGAGGAAGTCCAGTCCTCCACCGCTGGAACACGCTGAGGAAAAAACACAGATTTTGAGAAGAAAAACGGCACTTTTCCGTATTTAAATGTGATAAACGAGGTGTGAGGACGTCGAGCCGTCGGACACAGAAGAGACCGGCGTCGTGGGATTCACTGAGGAAGAGGAAGAGGATGAGGAAGAGGATGCAACGAGTTCCTCAACCATGATGATGATGGTAAGAACGAGGAAAACGACGACTCGGTCGTCATGGGAACGTTTTATGTTAATCCGAACCCTCACAGCTACATGTAAACGGGAAGATTAGTGGAACATTCATTGTTATTAGCCATGTAAACATATTTTGTATGGTGCTATATGGCATGTAAAGGTAGTCGGGGAGTACGCGCGTCTTTACAGCGAAACCTTCGAAGTGACCTTCCTGACAGACGTGACCTTCTGGAGGAGGAAGAAGAAGAAGAAGAAGAAGAAGAAGAAGAAGAAGAAGAAGAAGAAGAAGAAGAAGAAGAAGAAGAAGAAGAAGAAGAAGAAGAAGAAGAAGAAGAAGAAGAAGAAGAAGAAGAAGGGTTTCACCTGAGCGTAGCGGCGATGGGGTGCGCCAGGCTGAGGTTCCTCAGGCTGCGGAGGTCCAGAGAGAAGCAGTAGTGGTGGGCGGAGGACGGGATGGACACTTTGGGAGCAGAGACGCTGACGGATGAAGCTCCGCCTCCAGGCTGATGAACAGGAAGCTCCAGATCTGCTGGCAGCAGCGCCGCCTGCTCTTTGCCACGCTGAAGCTCCTCCAGCAGACTCTCCGCTTCGCTCTCTGTGTGAGAGGAAGGAGGAGGAAGAGGAGGAGGAGGAGGAGTAGAGTCGGGAGGTCTTCGAGCCGGAGGAACAGAGGGAAGAGGATCGGAGGGAGCTTCTTTAGTCCCTAAAGACTGGAAGAAGAAGGAAGTGAGATGCAGACGGAGTAAAGCCTTCTGCAACATGAAGACATATTGACGTTGATGGTTCTCCTCTAATATCCAGTAGAACATGTGATCATGACATCATGATGTGTCTCTAGTCTCTGATCATGTGACTTTGTAAACAACCAATCAGTGTTTGAACCAGCAGGAGGAGAGCTAGTAACGTTAGCAGCACCGCTAACGGAGAACCAGCAAGAGGAGAGCTAGTAACGTTAGCAGCACCGCTAACGGAGAACCAACAGGAGGAGAGCTAGTAACGTTAGCAGCACCGCTAACAGAGAACCAACAGCAGGAGAGCTAGTAACATTAGCAGCACCGCTAACGGAGAACCAACAGGAGGAGAGCTAGTAACGTTAGCAGCACCGCTAACGGAGAACCAGCAGGAGGAGAGCTAGTAACGTTAGCAGCACCGCTAACGGAGAACCAACAGGAGGAGAGCTAGTAACGTTAGCAGCACCGCTAATGGAGAACCAACAGCAGGAGAGCTAGTAACGTTAGCAGCACCGCTAACGGAGAACCAGCAGGAGGAGAGCTAGTAACGTTAGCAGCACCGCTAACGGAGAACCAGCGGAGGTTCCCTTCAGTTACATGGTGATGCGTTCAGGCTCTGCTCAGTGAACATGAGTACTGGCTGAAGGTAAATGATAACGTTCTCATGATGTGTTCAATGTAATCATGTAAAATGTAGTGTTGGTGATGAACTAGAATAAATTCAGATGTTTTCACATGAATATGAAATAGATTTAGAGATGAATTATGAGCTGTTTAACTTCCTAAAAATGTACGAACAAAGTAAAAGTACAACATTCAGTATTTTTGATGGTTTTCTGATGTTAAAATGATTTTTGGGACGGTGGCAAAATAAAAAAATATTCTGGAGCCTTGTAGACCAGCTGTTGAACCGTGTGTGTGTGTGTGTGTGTGTGTGTACCTGTGCCGTGACGTCCTCCCTCCTCAGGGTCACCGCCACCCCCACAGTCGGCTGCAGGTCGGCGGGCAGCGCCTGCTTGGTGCGTTTCGGGGGTCGGAGGATGAACGCTCCCTCCACCGTCGCCGCCTTGCTCTCCAGATCCACCGAGGAGGCGCAGAGAGCCGAGAGAGACACGTCGGTGCTCCCGAGAGAGTGATTCCCACAGCACAGGTGGATCTGAGGAGGACGGACAGGTGAGCGTGAGGAGACGCAGGCCAAGCAGAGGCTCGTGGGCCCCTGAGGCTCGTGGCCCCCCTGAGGCTCGTGGCCCCCCTGAGGCTCGTGGCCCCCCTGAGGGAGGCTCGTGGCCCCTGAGGCTCGCGGGCCCCTGAGGCTCGCGGACCCCTGAGGCTCGCGGCCACCCTGAGGCTCGTGGGCCCCTGAGGCTCGCGGCCACGTTGAGGCTCGCGGGCCCCTGAGGCTTGTGGGCCCCTGAGGCTCGTGGCCCCTGGAGGCTCGTGGCCCCTGGAGGCTCGTGGCCCCTGAGGCCCCCGGCCCCCCTGAGGCTCGTCCACGCTCACCTGGAGGCTCGGCTGCTGAGACAGGAAGCTCTGCAGGACCTGTTTGCTGCTGCGGATGCGCACCGAGGCGCGCTCCGGCTCGAACTCGGGGCTCAGCAGGTTGTCGAAAGGCTCGCTGGTGATGTCGTTCCCCAGCAGAGAGTAGTAGAAGAAAAAGCCCGACCCCGCGGCGGACAGCTTCGTGGTGCTGGGGATCAGCTGTGGAGAACGACAAGGGAACTTTAAATGATCATTTTACATTTATTTAACTACTTCTATTTGGGTTTAACGATACATTTTAATATCGTACTCTCTGGTGTAGATGTGCAGAAGGTTTTCTGAGGTGCATGCACAACACTAAGGCTGCATTTGTGATGAATAAAGTACAGAGTTTATCTTCAAAAAGAGCAAAGAACACATCGTGTTGTCGTGTTGTCGTGTCTCACGTGAACGCCCAGCGGAGGTCTTCGTACCTGCTCTAGTTTGGTAGCGAAGGCCACGGTGACGGAGAGGAAGAACATGTCGGAGCAGAGGTCTGCGGGGCCGAGCTGATGGTAGCCCTGGTCCGGGACCAGAGAGGCCTGCAGCTGGTCCGGCAGCAGGCCGGTGACGGCAGGAGGACCTTCACCAGCAGAGGAGGGGGGAAGAATGAATGTTACCTCATCATTCATGATGAGGTCACAGTTTTAACCTTCATCTCCGTGTTATGAAACTGCTGCGTTTTAAGGTGGTATATGTGGTGGGGGAGTTTTATGGTGGTATATATCGTGGAGGAGTTTTAAGGTGGTATATGTCGCGGGGGCGTTTTAAGGTGGTATATGTCGCGGGGGGGGTTTTAAGGTGGTATGTGTCGCGGGGGGGGTTTTAAGGTGGTATGTGTCGCGGGGGCGTCTTAAGGTGGTATGTGTCGCGGGGGCGTCTTAAGGTGGTATGTGTCGCGGGGGCGTCTTAAGGTGGTATGTGTCGCGGGGGCGTCTTAAGGTGGTATGTGTCGTGGGGGCGTCTTAAGGTGGTATGTGTCGCGGGGGCGTCTTAAGGTGGTATATGTCGTGGCTGACCGTGGCGGGGCGGGGCCTTCTTGGCCTTGAACCTATCAGGTGACGGCTCGGAGGGCTTGGCGTCGCTCTCCAGCGACGTGCTGACGAGGAGCGCCGGCTTCTGCTTGGTGTATTTACTGCTCAGCAGAGGGAACCAGCGAGGCTCCTGGAGGAGACAGAAACATGTTACTCTCTACACTGGAGGAGGAGGAGGAGGAAGAAGAGGAGGAGGAGGAGGAGGAGGAGGAGGAGGAGGAGGAGGAAGATGAGGAGGAGCCGCTCACCTGCTGGACCTCTTGCACAGACCGGAGGTCCAGGACGATGTAGCCCACGCTCTCACTCCTCTTGCTCACAGAGTCGACGGCAAAACACTGAAGCTTGATGGGAGTCCTCTGCAGTCTGAGAGACAGAAGATATATAATATAATATAATATAATATATATATATATATATATATAATATTATAATAATAATAATAAATATATATATATATATATATATATATATATATATATATATATTATAATAATAATAAATATGTATATATATATATAATCATATTTATAATAAATAATACTTATAATAATAATATATTATAATAATAATAATATATAGTAATAATAATAATATATATAATAATAATAATAAAACACTGGAGATGAAAAGGGACCATAACTCTTCTTAAAAAACACTTTTATCTTACGGCTATTTATTAACTGATGTTATTTGTTGTAATTATTTAAATTAGGTTATATATTTTATTTTTACTTACTTTTATTAAAAAGTTTTACTGTGAAGTCATTTGTAACTTTGTTTTCAAAGATGTATTATAAAGAAACTTATTATTATTATGATTAACATGCCAGGAAATATATTAATAATAATTATTTGAATACCATATTACATACAGACTCTGTAGCTCAAAGTGCTGAACATTTAAAAATATATAAAAAACTTTGATAAAAGTGGTAAAAAGAATTTTGAGTCATTTAAGAATATGTCGAATATAAATACGGTTATATTGATACAGTTTGTACTATGAACATAATAGTGTTATAATGAAGTGTTTTTAATATATGACCAATGTGTGTTCCATGTTTTTAGTGTATAGCTCATTTATGATGATTTTAATGTTTGTAAAGTGTCTGAGAATTTTGAAAAGCACTATATAAATAAAATGTATTATTATTATTATTATTATTATAATAATAAGTCAATTACAGCTACAAAAAAAATAGGTGATGAATCAATTGAGAAATTATAAAAAGCAATCGGTTAAAAGAAGTCAAAGATTTAATGGATCCAGCTTCTGAAAGAGAGAATTTGTTGCTTTAACTATGATGTTGCAGGATGACGGTTGTTTTATAGACCGATCAAATAATGGATTAATAGACAAAGAAATGGCAGATTCATTTATTTTGCCAAACCCAATCTAGATGTAGTCCTGCAGCCGGTCATACTAAAGTCCT